>JAPVRG010264821.1:3407-16194 GCA_029783565.1 Rhagoletis cerasi
ATCGGATAAGAAATGTAGATGTTATGGAACACTGAGTAAAAATTCTAACTTTATGTTTTTCACACAATCACACTTTTGAATTGAATTTTTTCGTTTGTGTTGGGTAGAGTCTTCTCGAATTTGCATGAAGCAGTTATGAAAAAAAACAAAAACAAGTAAGGAGAGGCTGTCTTCGGCTGTGCCGAAGGCTTTATACCTTTCATGAACACGCGCAAATCAATGTAAATAGTAACTACTGAAAAACTGATTTTAATTTGCTTGCTGGCTTGCAATACGCTTGAAATATGCTCAAATGACCACTAAGGCCATCACAAAATTTTTGCATATCGAAAGCAACGGGGTTTTACATCAAAAATTCAAGTAGTAAAAACTTCGAAAAATACTACTGAATATCACAATCTTTTTACCTGTCAAGAATCTCTACATCTATTGAATGGAAAAATTACATTATGGAATGGCGTTTTATAGCAAAGCTTCATACTACAATAAAGTCACACCAGCCATCTTTTAATTGGCTCAATGAATGCACTGATACACTTCTATTTATAAATGAAAATGGAAGAATATATTCATATTCCTTTATTAATTAAATATCACCACGCGTGCAGCGGGTATAAGTAATAACCATTTGGCGCGGCACTGTAACTCTTGGCCTATAGCCGCAATTTTTAATTTCTCAGATGCCATTTAATAGTTGTCCTTTTGTCAGCGCTCGCCAATCTGAGACTCAAGCAGACTATAATGATTAAATACATTGAGCATCATAAACAAAAATTAGTTCTCAAGTAACCGCATTTGTCCACCGCTCACCAGCATTGCTGTGCATGCGTTCTACAGCTGATCGAAGCTCCAAGCGATTGATCAAATAAAAAATGCAATTGAAAGTGATTCTGGCAATTGTCAGTCGTTTTACACTCAATACTTGATTGCCTAATGATGATTGTTGCTGTAAATTTATTTGATGTAATTCTTCTCATTCTCCTTTGTTTATACTTATTGAATACTTGTCACAATTGCTCAATTTATGCCAGAGATATTTGTGTGTAATTACTTGATTCTAACTATTAGGTCAGAGAAGTACTGATACTAACATTACAAATGTATCTGAGGATGGAAGAATACACATGTCGCAGAATCGATTGTCAGTAGTATCTTCCTCTACATTTCTTAATCGAATTTGCAAATAACAATTCGAATTATTTATGAAATCCGATATGTACTATGTACTAATAGGTATTTTGCATGACGATAATGTCAAACATAAGTCCTCCTAGAGTATGACTATCACGTCCGGATACTGCCGTTGGGTATACATACACATGTATATACATGTGCTGTTTCTTGTATTTAACTTTTGATGGTTTGGTTCAGTCTCTTAAGAGCAAGATGGTAAGGTGTATAGACGTTTTCTGATATCAGTTATCCACCTCTTTGTCTCAAAACGAATCGCTACTCGCAACACATCACGCTCAATGTACGCGACTGATTAAAAACCACAGATGTCGCGGA
Organism: Rhagoletis cerasi; assembly: GCA_029783565.1. Lineage (NCBI taxonomy): Eukaryota > Metazoa > Arthropoda > Insecta > Diptera > Tephritidae > Rhagoletis > Rhagoletis cerasi. The sequence goes on from JAPVRG010264821.1 coordinate 4,917, forward strand.
AGTTGAATTTTTACGATAACCGAACCCATAATTTCATATTTGTAAAAATTTTACATTTTAAATATTTTTAAAAATTTGGATATTATCAGATGCTTTTTTTGGCAAACTATTTTTTAAAATAACGGCAAACGGCTGCAAATACCACAACAGACTATAATAAACTGAAAAATGAAACAACAAAATTCTATAAAGTAACTCATGCACAAAGAAATTATTATTATTGCTTATGTTGAGACAAAAAATGTGGCATAGCACTGCAATTAAACCAGAGAAGGAGATATTCTTATCTAATTTGAAGAAAAAACTAGTAGGAAGTCTTAGTTCGAACCGAACATTAAATACCCGGGGCACGTATTAAACATCGTTTTCCCCGATTCTGAAACCTACCGTTACGTGGTAAACAGGGCTGATTGTTTTACTATTTCAAATATTTTCGATAATATTCTCAGTTAGGTTAGGTTAGGTTAAAGTGGCTGCCAGGCCCAGAGGACACCAGCACACTTAGGCCCAATAAGGGCCCATTGTGATACCACATGGATCCAGGAAACCCCTACTCATTAAACTAATTTGTGGAGTATGGGAAGCTTAGCAACTGCCGTATTCCGAGCTCAGCTGTTGCCCTTAGATCGTTTAGAAAGCCTATACCTAGGAATTTGTGTATTTACCTACCTAGTGCTGGGCAATCGCAGAGTAAGTGCCTGATAGGGATGGGAACCGTGTCGAAAAAACCGGTTTGCATTTATTCACAGTTTTTCATTCCGGTTTTAAACCGTTTGAAAAAATCAAATAAAAAAACCGGGGTTTCGGTAAACCGAACTTTAACTTATTGTATTTTTTTAATTGCTTGAATCTCATTGCAGCGAGTTTTGAACCGCTCGCCTCATTTTGCATTTATTGTACCTCGTACTCTCGATTACAAATCTTAAAGAAAGGGAATATAATAAAATTTGCCTTACCGGAGTGTTCTTTTCAATTTTTTGAATACAAAAACACTAAACAATATAACTTATTTTTACTTCAACTTCTTTTCGATTTATTTCCAAAAAATTTCACTAAGGGCCGGTGTTTCAATGGCTGGTTAACACTAACTGAAGCAAGCAAATAGTGTCGAAGTCGATAGCTCGGTTTTAGATTTTTCGAAAAAAATATCGATTAAAACCGACTCTGTTAAATAGATCGAAAAACCCGAAATTCCCAAATAAGCACCGGTTTTTTCCAAACACCGATTTTTTTTCGCCATCCCTAGTGGCTTATTGATTCAAGCTCTTCTTCGTCATGACAGCTCCTGCAGTAGTCGTTGTGACTAACCCCGAGGCGTCCTGCATGCCTTCCCTTCATAATCTCAGTTAGACTTAAAGAAATAATTCAGCTGTGTTTGGTAGAAATCGATTAAGCGGTTACCGATACCGAGCTTTGAGTAAATTATCGTTTCTAAATTTCAAAATGTCGAACTTTTCATATCTCTGAAATTTACCGTAATATGAAAAGTGGGCGTAATTTCAGCCCGATTTCAAACAATAAAAAAAAATTTTATAATCGTACTTCTTGCTAAGGAGTTATTGCAAACATAAATTTTGAGTAAATTAGCTTGAGTAGTTACCGATTTATCACAGATTTCGTATTTCTGTAAATTACCTTAATATGGAAAGTGAGCGTGGCCATTGTCTGATTTCGAAAAATTTCGACCATTTCATATGCTGGATTAATACTTGCGCCAAGTTTGGTAGAAATAGGTTAAGCGGTTACCGAGATAAACATTTAAATCCATAGGTGGGCGTGGCTACGCCCATTCTGCATAAATGTATAATATTCTTACTACTCGTTAATCTTAATTTTGAGTCAATAAGCTCCAGTAGTTACTAAAATATGGCATTTTTTGTATTTCTGCAAACTACCGTTATATGGGAGGTAGGCGTGGTTATTTTCCGATTTCCCCCATTTTCAATGCCATCCGTCCTTACCCCAATAGAAGTAAGCGTACCAAGTTTCGTTGAGATATCTCAATTTTTATTCGAGTTATCGAGTGCACAGACATACGGACGGACGGACAGACAGACAGATATGGCTTAATCAATTTCTCTTTCCATTCTGAGCATTTTGGTATGCATATGGCATTATCTATCTTGATTCCTTTAGGCTGTTACAAACAACCATTATGTGAACACAGTTTTGCACAAGTGCGCTCGGTTATAAAAAAGTAATAATCGCGTAGTAGAACCTTTTTTTTGTAAACTGTCGCAATAACTGAATCGTTTCTATAATGGTTAGTCGCGAATTCCGAGCGTACATATGCCTACCTACGAGTCTGTAACTAGTTATTTGGCTAAAAAACACAACCTTCGCATCTACTAGCTTTGTATTTGCGAAATATATTCATTTGGACTTTGATATCAACCAATTCTGACATCTTCAGGTCAATTAATTAATTTATTTATTTACACTTCATGGAAAGTGCAAAATAGAAAATTGTAGAATTGCATAAGATTTCAGCTGAACCACAAATAAGCTTTGATCACTCGGCATCGAATATTTTTTAATTACCCTCGCCTATCATAGCATTGAAGCAGGGGTGCTCACTTTTAGATTTTCCAAACAAATGTTATTGGGCAACCAAACGCTGCTATAAGTTTTAACCATCCGCTGTTGCTTTGCATGTAAGCCAATCAAAGCGGTTGCTATTCAGCAAGAATGCGCTACTTCACACATAAGCGCAATAGTGAGTGTGCCCATCACTGCATTCAAGCCTTTTTCTTCATTTTATCTATTCCAGCAGTGGTAGCCATTAAGTCTCATGTTTTTTATGAAGAAAATCAGAATATTAAAAATTTTTAATTAGAAAACTTTTGTTATTTTTATTGATTTTAATTTTTATTGATTTTAATTTTTCGTTTTTGCAAACTTTCTCGCCACAATCATTATTATTTTTACCTATCAATATTTTGTTAGAATAAATATGTTGGCTTAATTGTTAGTAATTCTTTTATCTTATCGGCTCATTTGCGCGTTTGTTCTTGATAAGTGGAAAGCACAAATGAATATGGTAAGATAGCGAACAATTTGTTACAATTTCAGTATCGCAATAAAATCGATAAGATAATGGATAGGGGTAGAATAACATTTACATCGGTCAACAGTACCTACAAACAGTGGATTTCCGTAAATTTTCACCAGAATTTTTTTGAAAAAAATAAATACGTATTTTCCGCTCATAAGCGTCATTAAAAAATGCACAACTTTCGACGCTTATTACTGTAGATACCTTATATCCGAAACCCCGCTTATAAGCGTCCTTAACGCTCAGAAAATTTTGTAAGAGAATTCAATGATAATTCAATTCAATGTTGTGAAAAAACCATAAAAAACAGCGTATCAAGTTAATGCAAAACCACGTATGTGAGGCTACCATAATTTCACAGGGGAGAGTGAACAATGTGTTATTTTAAAACGGTTCTCTCTTTTTCTCTTTTATAAAACAAACCCCTTTCAGTCTCTTTTTATTAATCGATATTTTTGTTTTGAATGGATAATGATATGGGGCTTCCGGCGAGAAATTCTCCTTTTTAGCACAAATATCAGTTATGTACTTTAAACGGCGATATGTTTGATCGCCGTGTTGTCACAATCAAAACACAACTTCTTTTAAGTGCCCAATGAATGTACACATTGATTGCAAACCAATCAGTTAATGATTTTTCGTGGTGAACATCGTCAAAAAGTTGGTGCTGTACAATTATTGCCCTGCGCTTATAACCACGGAAATTTACTTATAAAATACTTTGCTATCAAAATATGTGTGCTTCTAAGCGGAGAAATCGCTCGATTTGTTAATTAATCAAACTTCAAAAAAAAAATTCATCAAAATTTCAAACTTTTTATTCATAATTTTTAGAAAATGTTTAAAAATGCAATTTTGTAGCCCATTCAATTTTAGTAAGTTTCAAGTCGCTACAAATTACCGTTGATTTTTTTTTTATTTTTTGCCGAGGGTGTTGTGCGTTATCTTCAACATAAAAATAAATTTTGTTTTATGTATTTTATGGAAAAAATTGCAACGCCCTCGGCAAAGAATATGCTAAAATGGCAATACTAATTTCTAGCAACACGAAACTTGCATTCAGTAAAATTGAATTGGCTACAAAACTGCATACTCGAAATTTTTCTAAAAATTCTGAATGCAAATTTTGAAACTTTGATGAAAATTTTTTGATATTTGATTAATTTTTTAAACTTTACGTAAGCTTTAAAACTTTTATTTATATGGTTTCTGTTATGCATCAAACTATATTTTAACTGAAAATTATTATTAAAAATAAATAAATAAACATAAGTTGCAACCAATATCATTTTGAATGTTGCACCTATCATTTTGTCCATGAGTGTATTTTTAAAGAAAATTGAAGGCTTTAAAAAAGCCTCTTATGATTTTTCCATAAATTCACTACTCCAAATGTTATCGAAGGTTGAATGTCGATAATTTTTTTATATGGAAGAAAATACACAACACCGTTATTATAAAAAATTGCCAAAAATCAACTGTATTTTGTAGTCACTTCAAACATGCACTTTATTACATTAGAAATTTCTCAAATTTCATCAAAAATCCACACTTTATTGAGAATTTTTGAAGTTTCAAAATTCAAACAATTTTTTCCGGTGTTTTTAATATGGAAAATATAAATTCGCGATGAGCTACCTCTAAATCTTAATACTAAGGGCTACGCTTTTGACAGGCGTCTTTTTTCACTGCATTGAAAAGAGTGTGCCAGGATGGAACGTCCGTAATGCAGGAAATGCCCATATCATAGATTATACCGTATTCGAATTTTCTGTCCTCTCAAACTCCAAAATCTCATTTAATTGTTATTCAATTGTGTTGCTCATATTTTCGTACCCATCTATTTCAAAGTTTATTTTCGTCTCCATAACTTGTACGCGTACCTTTTCAGCCATCACCTCATATCTTCCAAAATCTGAGTCATATCGGACTTTCCACCAGCTTCAACCTTGACCAATTGGTCTAGAGGACAGTTATTGGCCTGGTAAATGAATACAATAAAACGTGTTGTGACTGTCGTTAATAAAGTTGATAATTGGTGCTAATTTTATTACAATTAACTGAGTTTACAGCAATAAAGAAATAAAAACTCATTTATAATAGAAAAGCTAACAGACCCTTTTAGATAATAGAGTTCAGAGGCACTGCTGTTTATGAAAATTCGCAATTTTTTTTGTGAAAGTATATTTACATACATGGTTGGCTACGTGATGGAGCTGGTGGTATCGTTCAACCACATTTTAGACACCCGTATTAGTTTCGCGGGTATTCAGAAATTGAAACATCGCGTCATAGAGGCAACTCCTTTTCGTGCTGTCGAAAGCGGCTTTGAAATCAACAATGACATGGTATTTGTCGATCCTCCTCTCGCGGGTTTTATCCAAGATTTGGCGTATGGTGAATATTTGGTCTATGGTGGATTTGCCAAGTCCAAAGCCAAAACTTGAAGCAATGCAAGATCGGAAGGGCAGAACGAAAATGCATGTGTTCATCCGACCATATTCGGCATAAAAGTTGATGCATAAATCTTATCAACCCCTGGCCGCCGTAATATAATAAGTCTGCCTGCTTGCTGGCCGGCCGTCAGCTTTAGCAGCTTTGTTTTTCTTCAGCCGCGTAATTACTATTCGCGCCGCGTCATTTTCGACGGTGGTAAGATAATATTCTCTACTGGTTTCAGTGTAATTTGACAGGGAACGCTCAGAACATTGGTCACTGGGTCGGCATGTTTGTTCTTACAGGAATTTGCCTTGGTCTTAAATCCTTTCGCAAGTTGCCAGCATTTCAAGCTCTTCGCATTCACGTATCTTGGTCTCTCTTTTCTTATTCTTTGTTGGAACACTGGAAGCATGCCTTCCGTGTATCACAACATGACCGATTTGTTTTCTCGTCTTTCGATCAATGTACCTTGATGGATCTTCTTATGCAGAAATATAGTGCTGCAGACTAACATGTTTCGGACCCTGGCGAATCCGATCAGACTCAGTCTGTTTTTGGATGCTTTGTCGTAGAGGCTAAGGTGGATTCAAGGGTTCATTCCTTGCTCACTCTGACATTGAAATTGCCTGGCAGGATTCTTATATCGCGATCTTTGGACGCCTCGTATTTCTCTAGCATCGTAAATTCGTTTTTGATAATTATAAATATGTACATAACAGCATAAAGAGCAAATGCCTGAAGGACCGTATCGATAATTTTATTAATAACGATGTTCGTCGATTATTTTAGTAAATATTTATATCGATAATTTTCGTTAATAATTTCGATAATTTTCGATAATAATTTGGATAATTTTATTGACAACGTTTTCGATAATTTTATCGATATGACTTAATTTGAGATAGATCTTAATATTAGCAAAAAAAAAATCACTTGGTTTACTGAAAAATATGACCTGTGTCCGAAAGACACTTGGATGTGAAAATAGACATTTGACATAAATTACGCTTTCAGTGTTGTTAACGTACATAAATTCACAATGATGTTATATTCGAAATATATCAGTAATATTTATTAGTGCCTAATTTCTATCACTTCAGTAAATCAATCAATCGTAAATTCCGAAAGAAAACACCACAGTGATATAATCATACAGGCACAGGAAGGTAGCAAAGATTTGAGGGCAGTGAATAGAAGTAGCTACATACCTATTCTTTGGTACTCGTGTCAGGGCGCTATCAGCATTTTCAATCGTGCTTACTATATTCTTACATATTTGCAAGTGCTTTTTTATTTTAATAAAACAACGGACTAGTTGAAAACAAACAAAAAGGGAAAGGGGCCCTGTAGGGAAAATCCCTAGTTCTGAATTGGTTCGCTCTGTAGGGAAAATCCCTAGTTCTGAATTGGTTCGCTTCTAGTATATTTAGAACCACTACTAGTTCGCGATAAATCTCTTTTGCATGAAAACAACTGGTGAATTTAACACGGCGATGTTATAAGAGATAGAAATCGCCCCTTGCTGCATTACATTTTCTTCACAGTTTAGATCTAGCTCGCTTTGAACCTCTTTTTTCTACACTACGAAAAAATTTACATGATTCTTTCAACCAGTGTTTCTGGTTTTCCCATGGTAGCGATTTGAATTTATTTTTAAAGGAATGTGTTTTTTCAATTTGAAATCAAATTTGTTTGAATGATTGTAAGAAATGTTTACATGCCTTGGCGGTAGCCGAGTGCGCAGTGGTGCTTGCTATTGTTATTCCAAAAGGTCCCAGGCTCGAATGAGGTCAGACGCAACATGTTGAAATGATAATGAAAATTTCGGTTTTGTATTTCCTAACTATGAAAAAGCATCTGTGAAGTGCAGAACGAAAGCGTATCCGACCGAAAAAACCGCCAAACAAAAATCTATATGACTAAACAATGCCCCGTTGCATCCCTTTTTCGATTCATCCGAACCAGTTCTAAATTCGCCACCTCAGGTATAGATATGGAAAAAGTGGAATTAGCGACGTTTCACTCTTAGCCAGCGATATGTAGTTTTTAAAAGTAAAATAAAATAGTTTTGTAAAAGTACCACATTTCGCTGCTTTTGTACTGGTGCGGATCTAGTTACTATAGGACTGGTTCGTGTTTGGCGATAAATATTTAGTAGGTACTGAACTACAAATTTCATTCACCAGTTCGGGTTTTCCCTGCAGGGGGGTTAAACGTGTAGATAATATATGTACATACATATATGAAACAAATAAAGGAATACTCAATAAAGCATACGAATACACAGGAAAAGGCGGCGAATTGCAATCGCAGCAAAAATTGAGCCACACTAAGCGAGCGTGTTTATATTGCTTTGACTAGTGCTGATAGCATTACTTTTTTTTCATTTCATTTTGTTTAATTTTTTTACTTTTTATTTTTCTCTTTTTTGTGTTTTTGTGCCTCAGGTGTTGTTAGCAACTTTCCTAAGCAGCAAATGAATATTCGTATTTCGAACATCGAAGCGCTCGCAGCGTTCGTGCGGAGTATTTTGCAAATAAAGTAGAAAAGGAGAAGTAAAACTTAGAAAAACTAAATACATACATTGTAAAATTTAGCTGCAAACGGGTTTAAGTAAAAAATATATAAAAAGTACTCGATCGCATTTTTTCAAGTCAACAATATTAAAAAAATAACAAAACAAAAACCAATAAACACAAAAATTTATAAACATAAATTCTACGGCAAAGCGCTGTGGCGTTGCTGCAACGCTATGTGCAACTTAGTGTGACGCCGGCCCAGTTGTTTGTGGGACGAAATAAGAAAATTAATTGCCATTCGCAAGATTTGTGCAATAATTGTGATAGGTATGCTCGCGCGCCGCTTCCAAATAAAAGGGGCTGAGTATATGCAGCCGTGGAATAAAATCAAATTTGTAATTCTAATGCCGCTAAATTGCTAATTCATTGACTTAAGTGTTTTACAAAGAAGAAGAAGAAAGCCATATCTAATAGATTTTTTTACTCGGCACTCAGTCAGTTGGTCAAAGTCATTGCGCTGGCAAAGCGAGTGTAGAAATTAAAATTCAAGCCAACAGTGTCTCAGTGTTTGCGCCTTAATTAACAGTTAATTGAATAATAAACTTAAGTGACATCGTTGTTTTTTTTTCGAAATCTAGAAAATTACATCAGCGCTGCAGTATTATATAAAAAATAAAAAGAATAGTGGGTTAAGTGTTGAGCGCCATTCTAAATGCATACATAATTACATATGTATGTATGTATTAGTACAAAAATATAAATAAATTTTGTACTGCAATTAGACATACATACTTAGTCAACACAACTGTGCAAGTGTTAATAAAGTGCACAACGACAAAATGTTGAAAATATTCAAGAGCAAGAAAGACAAGTTACCGAAATCGGAAATCATCACCTGTGAGCCGCAGGTGACCAAAGAGCCGCGCACAAAATGCGGCAAACCGCTAGTATTGGACAACACACGATGGGAGGCAAGTATTGATAGAAATAACGAGTGTACATATACAATATTTATTTATGATAATAATATTAGGGGTAGTCATCTAAAGCGATAAACTACCGATAAATGCGATAAAAAAAATTCATACGAGTTTATAATTGTATCACGTTTATCGCCAGTTTATCGCTCTAAATAAATACCCTATTGAAATAAGAAATAGATAATATCTTATAGTGGGTTTAAATAATGTTTTCCATAGAAATACGTACATACTAATACTGGGTGTAGAGAACAATGCAGGAAAAGAAAAGAGTGACCTTAGTAAAAAATTAAAAATATCAAGTATATATACACTGTTATAGGACACATTGAAAAAGTAGTATCCGCAGAGCAGCTGATTTAATTTTATTCATTTCGTCTCTAAAATGTCGATTTTTTTTATCCTAGTTTGACATTCTTGGCCGTGCCAATTGGTATGTAAATTATATGGTGAAAAACCTGTTTACTATGGTGGGAAGATTTCACAATGCTATTGTGTCGGGTTGGACATTTTTTTCCACCTCATAGTTGTCAAAAATTTACTATCCAGAGTACTTTTCTATCAATTGGCACAGGCCCTGGATAGTAAATTTTTGACAATTATGACGTGAATAAAAATTATCGAGCCGACAGGGCTATTGAAAATTTTGACAGCAAGAATCACACTTACTGACAGCTTTAAAGCGTTTTTTTTTGTTCTAATATTATTGCTTAGCGTCTAATAAATGCATGACTTTAAGTTCTACAAGAATTGAAATCAGAAAAAGCTAATATTTTTTGTATAATTAGGCTGTGAGCCAATCGGTAACTAGCCCCCTGAGCTAGGTAAAATTCTGACGTTCGTATTCACCACGAGAAATGTCAAAATTTTCATTTGATCGGTCAGAATTTTCTCTTTTCTATCAATTGACACACAGCCTTACTGCTAATTGGTTAACTTCTTCTGCATTAAAGCAACCGTCGAAAATTTCTAGCAGTGAAAAGCTACGAATTGGCACAGTAGAAATGTAAAATTTTCCTACCATAGTAAAAATTTTATTCACCTTGGAACTTTTCTACTGATTGTCACAGGCCATCCGAAATCAACAACAAAATACAAGTAGTTTATTGTTTTTGCTCTAAGTAGTGTCAGTATCTTGCAGTATTTGATTTTCATGAGCTAGAAGCCCTTACAAGAGATCTTCTTGAGAGTCGAGAGGCCTTCTGTCTTCTTTTCCCATTTCTATTTTGTATTAAGTGGCACAAATTAAAGGCCATTGAAGATCTTCCATTGACTTTTCATTCAATACTAATATAACGTACATACATATAGTACGTATTGCTTATTTATGCTTAGTTCGTGTTCGAAAAGAGTGACAGCAAACTCTACATATGTATGTATGTATTTACTAATGAATTGAATTTAACTTTTTAAACAGGTGGCAACCCTCTTCAAACACCTAAAAAATATTCGAAACGTCCGATTTCTTAACCCTTTTTCGTTTGAAACTCATATTTTAATATTTCATATAAGTTGTGAATAACTTATTTTTAAATCGACTTTTAAAACGGGTAGCAACCCTCTTTAAAATCGGTTCCAACTAAAACCTTCTTACACCTCTTTTGTCTGACTGCCATATGGTGATACATATTTCAATTACGATTCCTTTAATTCAAATTGAATTTAATTTTTTAAATAGGGTTGCCCTCCTACATGTAGTTAAAAAACAAAGCCTCTTCAAACCCATTTCGATTGATACCCATATTTTAATAATTGACTTAATTTTTTTATATAATTTAAATTTAATTTTTTTAAAGGTGGCGACTTCTTTCGAAAAAGTAGGTCCTTACTGTACATCTACAGACCAAGCTCTTTAATTTGACTACTCATTACTACGGTGTGGATATGAAGACATTGATTATTAAATAATTTGAATGTTATTTTTTAATAGGTGGCAACTCTTCGAAAAAATAAAGCCGCTTTACACATTTACATGCCATGCCCTCTAATTTGTCACCTCATTTTCTATGGTTTTTGCTACACTTCTGGCAAAAAGTATTCGATGTACTCGTTAAGGGCTTCTAGAGTCTGGGGCTCATTCACATAAACCCGTGACTTCAGAAAACCCCGCAAGAAAAAGTCTGGGTTGCTTTAATCTGGTGATCTTGCCGGCCAGTAAAATATTGCCAAACGCTCTATCAAACAGTATGTAAACACTCATAGACACAATCATTCCGCGTACTTAAGGAGCATAGCGCTCCAAATGACATAAGAGAACTGATATTCGTCGTCATTTTGCAAGAATT
>JAPVRG010264841.1:11306-21339 GCA_029783565.1 Rhagoletis cerasi
AAACCAACAACTACAACTGTCAAAACAACAAAGTCTACTAAACCAACAACTACAACCTGTGAAACAACAACAACACCTTGTGAGACAACAAAGTCTACCAAATCAACAACTACAACTGTCAAAACAACAAAGTCTACTAAACCAACCACTACAACTGTCAAAACAACAAAGTCTACTAAGCCAACAACTACAACCTGTGAAACAATAACAACACCTTGCGAGACAACAAAGTCTACCAAATCAACAACTACAACTCTCAAAACAACAAAGTCTACTAAACCAACAACTACAACCTGTGAAACAACAACAACACCTTGTGAGACAACAAAGTCTACTAAATCAAAAACTACAACCTGTGAAACGACTACACCACCTTGCAAAACAACAACTCCACCTTGCAAAACAACAACTCCACCTTGCGAGACAACAACTCCACCCTGCGAGACAACAACCACTGTTTGCCCGCAAAAGCAGTGGGACTACGATGATGACGATGGTGACAACAAAGATAAGCACATAGTACGCGTAAAAACTTCTTCAAAAGATTGTCGTAACTTAGACGATGGCATCTTCCTCGTGGACGCTAAATGGTGTCACCGATTCTACGTATGCCGTTCCGGTAAAGTGAAGACCCTAAGATGTCCGGCTGGCTATTGGTTCGATCGTGAGTTGGAGACTTGTCGACCACGTCGTGAAGTGACTAATTGTAGATAGACTAGACTAGATGCAGCTACAAGCTTACATATCGTTGAAGGATTCAAAGAAACACTATGAGGATACTAACGGTATATGTGAACACCTTTTTTAAGTTAACGCATATATGGGTGCATTGATGTCCTTATAATGTTTTTCGCTATGACCATTGACCAATCGAGACTCTTGAGATATATAAAACAAGCATGTTATATATATTTACTGTAGTTATTATAAATACATACTTATCACTAGCTACTCATGCTTACATAAGAGTATATGCAGAAGTAAAATATATTATAATCTGAGCATTCCAAAAATCCAAACTTTATTGGAGTTTTATTTGATCTTGGCAAAAGCTTAACATTTTTTTGCCTTACATTGAGGTAGTAAACCGATTATTTATGAGAATATCTTCATGTAGCTACGTAGTTGGCTAGGCTGGGTACCAATGAGGTCATCTCGTCTAGCATATTTCGCACTACTCCTGGACAGATGGGCCTACAGTCGGTTCGGCAAGCGCAGGGTAAATGCCATGACTTTGACAGATGTATTGACCGGACACATGCGGTACGACTTAATATCGTCACGGATCCCAACTGCCGCAGCTGTTTGATGGGCGAGCTGGAATTACCTCAGCACTTTCTTCCAGATGACGGCTATTGCTAGACTGACGCTTAACCACCTTATCAAAATCGCCGAGGAACTCTCTGGAGTTTACATCAGCTGCCTGCGAAGCTTTATTTTGAGCACACAGCGTTTTTCTTAACTTCACACAGATTACCTGCAGTTAATGTTGCAGGGATTCTACAAATTGGTGATACAATGGACAACTTAATTAATGTGTAAGTGAGCCCCTCTCGGAGCTGCAACCTTACTAAACCTAACCTATTTAGTTGCCTTGACCGGCCTAGACGTAGTTTCGGGTGCTATTTCGCCACTTGAGTGAATGATATTAAATTTAATGAGCTAAAAATTGTCCGAATTTTCGGCATAACAAAGCTTTTAAAAAGATTGGAAAAAGTCTTGGGGTTCTTAATTATGGCAATTGTGGGACCTTTGCGTAATGTTTAACTTATCAGTGAATATATATCCGTATAGATATATTTATCGATAAACATACATATGTAAGCATTGATGTGCTTCATAGTGTAAATGCCAACTATATATCGATATACTTACGATAAACCTATAAATATTTATATCGATATATTAATCGACATCAGTTTGCATAAATGTTTTTGTCGATTTCATTCACGGTGTATCTTAATCGATATTCTTATTTAAATATTTATCAAAACTCATTTATCGATTAATTTATCGATATAAGAAGCAAACTCTTGCGATTTCTGCTTGTTTTCGTACTTAAACTTACATCTCTTTGCATGGCGCCTCTAGAGACAAGAATTATACTTGGTGCCGATTACCACAATCATATGTATTTGGTTCTATGCACAAAATAAAAACTTACAAGAAAATTTAAAATTTTTTAAAATAACTTTAAGGTTAGAAAAAATTTAAATCTGATAAATTAAAAAAATAAGTAATTTCATTGTTTTTTTTAAATAAAAAAATAAGAAAACTGAGATGGTGTGGTAACCACCAGGAAACGATTTTTTATTATTAATTATTAATAACTATTTTGTATGGGTCCTCCATTGCATTTTTTGGGGTTCTTGCTGGACCCATAAAAATATTTTGTAATAAAAAGTAGTTAAATAAAACATTGGGTATTATTCTTTGAAGTCTCCTGAAGACAAAACGAGTTTGCCGACTGATTAGAAAATTTCGTGGGCTTTGAGGCAGTTCTAAATATAATTGTTTTTAACGAAAAATATAATAGTGTTGGTTGATTTTTCCGACAGGGTGGCAAGAAAAAATATGGGTATTTTTTTATTTAATTTTTTTAACCAAAAATATGGTGGTGTTGGTTGATTTTTCCGACAGGGTGGCAAGAAAAAATATGGGAATTTTTATATTTAATTTCATTTTCTTGTGCACCACCCTAATTTACATGTGAGTATGCCGCTAAATGCAGCCATGCATAATTTTGGCAATCACTTCCGCTCAAAATCACTTCAACGTGGAATGTTTCCTCGGCGTGTCGCCTCACTTAGTACTTGACTTAAGGGATATGACAAATGTTGGCATTATTTGCATTTATGCATGCAGTAGTAAATTAAGTTGTGTAGGCATCTGCATGTAACGGTATATTTATGCAAGCCAATGTGTTAATAATTGTTGGAGTGAAGATACATGTATACAAGTATACGCACAACGAGCTTGTGGGGCTTTAAATGCACGGGCTCTACTTGTACAGCGTACAGTTGTTTGGCGTTGCCAGCTTTAATGAGCAGCATAAAATCTTTGTTTTAGTAAATTGAAGGCGCTGCATTCCTTGTCACGTATCAACTTAGGCATCGCTGGTGTTGATTGAATTGCAATATCAGCCATAGCTTACTAAATTGTTCGATATTTTTCAAGATTAATTTAATTGAATATTCATAAATTACCTACAAAAGAAAAACGAAAATTTTGTAAAAGTGGCGACTTATTTCTCAACATAGTCTACTTTTAGTTCTATAAACTTCACCCAGCGATACTCCAACTTCTTTAATCCGTCTGAAAAATATGTTTTCTCGAGGTCTGTGAATTAGGCCTCCGTGGCGGCGATGACCTCCTCATTCGACTCAAATTTCTGCCCGGCGAGTGACTTTTTCAAGTTTTGTAACAAAAATAAGTCGCACGGGGCCAAATCTGGAGAATACTGTCTCAGCTATCTCGCGCACCTTAAATCGGCGGTCTGCCAATGTTATACTCTTTGGTAGCCGTTTTCGGGGCCCCTAGGCCTAGCTCATCAAATACCGTTTAAACTCGTTAAACCAATTTTTGACGTTCGCCATCGAAGGAGAAGAGTCACCGTACACAGCATTCAAGCGTTCTTTAATTTCGCTGCACGATTTCTCTTCCAAAGAATTGAAACAACGACCGATATTGCTCTTTTTACATTTTTCTAAAATCCGCGGACCCGCACGCTTCCACACGCGGTCAAAGCAAAGCTATGAGTCCGATTCGGCTGAAATTTTGACAGTAGCCGTCTACCAGAATTTACTACACGACTTATTTGGCTGCTATCGTACTAATATATAGAAATGTTAAAATTCAAAATAAAATTGGCTATCTCGTATAAGTCTCATATAGACAGATTATTTACCGTATAAAGCGAACTTTCATGATGAATAGGTGGGTAATATATGAGTATGTATCGAGAAACCAATGAATTTTAGGAATTTTTAGAGCCCGTCTTTTTTCGCTTCCTCTGGGTTAGTGAGATGTGCCTCCCTAAAGCAGTTCAGACGTTAATATGCCAGCGCTGGACAAACGCACATATCGGACTGCTTCCTTTTTTGAAAGAGTCTACTACCCACCACGCCCATTTTAACGGCAACGTTAGCTAACAAATTGTGACCAGTTATGACAGACCCACCAGAGATCTATAGTCGTTCCTTAGTAGCTTAAGTAAAAGTGTTTTCTACCGAAAAATGTCGCCTTCTTATAACCCTCTTCGCACAAATACTAAGTAGAGTGCAATGAAAGGGCGAAATTTTTTGTAGAAAAGAAAACGGCATAAAAGTTTTGTTGATTTCGCATCAGATTTCAGATCATTATTTGTTGTGACTACTTTTTATAAGGCTCCTGGAACATATCTAGGACACTTTTAGTGCCTGTATGGAAATTGAAATTTCTAGCTTGATTGCTATGTAGTAGAACTACTTCCTTTGCTAGAGCATACACCCACTCGTTTCTCTCTAGGCCCTTATGTCCAGGTACCTAGTTGACCCTATGATTTATAGTTAATTTCTACATTCTAGGACACTTTTTGAGGTCGTCTATAAATTTTATGGCTGCTTGGCCATCTATGTAGAAATTAATAAGTTACTATGAACATTGCGGTTGTTGAGAAGATCCGTCGCCTTCTTTGCCGCCTTGACTTCCGAATGGAATATGCCGCAGTGGTTTGGTAGCTTAAATGACTTATTTATGCCTAATTCATTGTAATAGCACACCCGCTCTTCTAGTCTTTTTCACCCACATGTGAACACATGAATTCCACTGCCTCCAGTTTGCATACCCTCACGCCATCCATCCGCCTGAATTGTGACTGAAAAACTTTCCCCAAATTGCAGAGACTTAATGATATAAGTAGTCTATGTTTTCCCCAAGTTAAAGGAAAAACTTACTATGACCGTATGACTTGCAATTGAACTAATCAGTAGCATTGATCATCATTGCAGTTTTGAGGGCTACGTTTTTAGAGGGCAGATCCGCTGGTGGGATGTGCAGGATGACGCTGAGTGCAGCTGTTGGCGTACTCCTCAATGCTCATGTGATTCCTACCACCGTACCTGTCGAAACGCGTTGCACAAGTACTCTTATTCACTGCTGTTCACCACACTAGTATTCCGTAGCACAGTACTGGTTTCATAATCGCATTGAATGCCCAATGAGTTAGATGTGTTGCTCAGTATCTTTTTACATGCGTTAAGTCTTTTCAACTCTTTCCTCCATATTTTTCTGCGCTAAAGTCGCGCCCCGTAACTGAAGCTTTCTCTATTACTGAATTTTATACTTTCGGATTCACACTGAGGCCTATTTCCTCGGACCATATGTGAATATCGCAGAGTGACTGGCTCATCAAGGAGCTCATCGTATTAAGGAATTTTTGTTCGTAGGATAATTGCCATATGTTCCGCGCAAGCGGTTATTTTTGTCGCGTTACTTTCAAATGCTTTAAGAATTGTGGAGCTCCTACGCTGACTTGTTTCAGCGAGGTTGCTGCTCTCCATCCGGCCGAAACTCTGCGGCAAGCTAGCAGTTTTGCGTATCCAGTTCCTTAGGCTTCTGCTAACCTTTGCTAGTTCAGTCTCTTCTATTGGAAGCGCCTGATATGTCGAATACCCCTTTGCGTACGCTAAATATTAAAAAAATCATTTAGAGAAAAAATACATTTATTAAATTCTTATGCAACTTGCACAAAATTGCGCTTATAATAAACACATAAAAGTAATAATAATAATTAGGCGCTTATATTTTTGTTAAGTGTTTGGCCGCGCTTCTCCTCCCATTTGTGGTGTGCGTCTTGATGTTGTTACACAAATGGAGGGCGCTACAGTTTAACGCCGCCTCCGAACGGCAAATTGATTTTATGGGAAAATTTTTCATTGCAGAAATTCACTCGGAAGTTTGTCATTGCCTGCCAAGCGACGACCGCTGTTAGAAAAAACTTTTTCTAATTTAGCTGTTGCTCGGACTAGGGCTCGAACCCAGGTCATACAGAGTGGTAGTACGCACTTCTAACCACTCAGCCACAGCGGCCGCACAAATAAAAAAGGCCGTTTGTATACAAATATGCAAAGCAAGTACTCAGTTCATGCAAGAATGCACAGGCAATCAAATACTTCACATAAATACTTTTGTACAAAAACAAAGGATAACTGCGCAGTTACAAATACACACACACACACATGACAAGTGCTAATGTTTATGTTAATGTTTTTGTTTATGTTTATATTTATAATCGTGGAAATTCGCTGACAATAACTTGCACCTTGAAATGCGACAGCAAACCATCCACGAATGTTGCCTTCAAATGCGGCCTTCTGTTTGTCCTTACGGCGTGATTTCGATGTGCTGCCAATGTATGTTGTGTTGATTTTTCACATCGATGAATTCAAATACGCATGGAATTAACTTAATTAATTATTAACACATTTTTAATCAAAAAGGGTAGCATAAACATTTATTAAGGCTTATACAAATTAAATTCACGCATACTCATGCAAATGTGTAGATGATTGAGGTAGCATACAGGTATGTAAATGCATGAATTTGCAAAGAATATGAGGCTAGAAAGTTGAGGAGACATGTGTGGGAAAATTTAGATTTTAATTAAAGCTTCGATGCTCATGGATTAGAAAAGACTTTGGTTGTGGAGTCTCGCTGCAATCTAAAGATGGAGTGCAACGCCTTTTCCAGACAGCAAAGAAGGAGGTAAAAGTGAAGGACTAAAATAGTAAACGTAAATAAAAAGAAATAATAGAAAAAGGGATGAAAGAGAAGAAAGAGAAGAGAATTTAAGATAAGAGAAAAAAAGAGAAGAGAAGAGGAAACGTTACATCCACGAGCTTGAAAGTGAGCAGGTTGAGATGCGGGGCTTAAAGGAAAAAATTCTTCTTCGACAGACGCGAATTCATGTAAGAATACAAAAGATGATATAATGAGCCAAGTTCAGGGTGTGTATTTACGCTTGTTTCTCTAATGATGACCAACATTGAATCTTTAAATGGATGAATTTATATGGCCAATCAATCTAGCTCCTTAACGACTTTCAGGTCTTCTAATGCAAAAAATTTTTTTATCTGGTTCAAGGCTATATGTAAACGGTCTGCAAAGCAAAGAGTGTGAAGGCCGCAATGAAAACGATGTGTAGACTCTATTATTTTGGATTGTGGCACGAACTATGGAGTTCCGACCACAGAGAGCTGTTAATAAGGTTGTCAGAGAAGTATCCGTTGTTTTTGGCATCTAATGACAAACTCCTAGCTGCTTTTGGAAGAAAGTACGCCGTTCGCTTTACTCCCTGATAAGCAAAACTTCTTCGGGTAAAAGTGTAACCGTTTTTGAAATTATTATAATAATTTTTTTTGAATTTAAAAGAATGGGCCTTTTCATGTTTTTCTTTAACTGCATTTAACACATTTTTTTAATTTTTTTTTTAATTGACATGCTGTTAAAGAAAATACATGCAAAGCTTCGATATTTTTGAATTCAGAAAAAGTTTTAAAATTTCAAAAACGGTGACACTTTTAACTAAAAAATGTTTGCTTTTCAGGGAGCTCACCCCCCACCTACCTTCTTCCCTTCTCCTCAAGTTTGTTGTGATACTTCTGGGATACCCTGTATATATGCCCAAACCTATCGTCTACCAATTTTCACAACGCGCATTCGAAAAACTTCCTATAAAACTTGTTGCGCGGAAATCATTGAATTCGATTGGAGTGACAGGTATTTACAAGACTCAACCTGTCGCTAAGTCTATACCCTATGCCATTTGCTTGTGGACAAATTTGATATTTTTCAATGACATTTAATGCAGCAGCGGCAAAGCGCCCTCAACTGCGCTGGGCTGGGCAAACATCCCGGCAGTGAAAAATTATCAATTGATAAAAATAACCAGCCAGTCAGCTTTTTTGCGGAATTTCGATAAGTACCTCACTTTTAATTGGCTATGACAAAACCAACTTAAAATGAGTTTTAAAGTCATACAGGAGCCATGCAGACGTAATGAGAAGTTTGTTTTCTTTAAACAAGCTTCTATTTAAATATCCTCATACAAAAATTACTTTGAATACACTTTTTTCTGCGCTTCACAGATGCTTTATAGAATTCATGACAAATAAAAAGTAGATCGAAATTTTCTACTATCATTTTGATGTTATGTCTGACGGAATTCGAATATGGGAGCACCTACAGCAGAATATGCAGAAAAATATGTAATGATAAATAAAGTAAATAAATAAACATGAAAAAAATTAAAAGTATTACATTAATTTTTTCGTATTGATATTTTATGTTCAAAAGTAGTTAGTTAAAATTTAATTGACACCTAATGAGGGGGTATCCAAGTATGACTTTTTCTCGGCCATCCCCCGCAAAAGTAGTTAGCTTTTTTCGAACAAAATATTCAGTTAGCAATGGTGTTCGCGTAGACATACTAAATTTAGGTATAGACTAACGTCACTCCCTGCAGTGATTGTCATCACTACACTACCACACGAACATAAACACTCACACGCTTGCATGCCTTCGAACAATAGTTAGAGCAGTTAAATTAATTAGCTGAAATAGTTAAGCGCTGCTGTCATTGACAAAAGCGAATTGTACAGATGTGTGTGTGGGTGTGACTATATTATGTGTTTATCACTTGTAAGTACATATTTAGTTGAAAGCTTTATAAAGGTGTCTGTATGCGTTGATGGCGCAATGCTGTCTTCGACAGGCAAACAAGCAGGCATTTATGCCATAATTTTCATTCAGCTATGACATACATCGACATGCTACAATAAACCAGCCACATTTTTATACATATATGTCAGGGTATGTGTTTGTTACTCATAGGTATTCTGCCTTTTATAGAGATTGTCATTGAGTAGGCCGTAAATTAAATTTGCTTCAGGCGCATGCGCGCAGTCATTATTCTAGCAGGCATTCAAATGTCAATTATGAACGACAACAACAGCAATAACATAAGCTAGAGGAAGAATGCAGCAACGACCGTGCAAATATTGCCACGAAAACCACAACTTATAGCAACAATAGCAACGACAAGACAGGCAAAGAAATGCATTTGCCCGCACGATGGCAAGAATATGCACGGCGCCAGCGAATGCGGCTAAGTCCTTGCCAAAGTTGTGCAAAAAAGACGATTGACGTTTGCAAGGCGTGTACATACATATGTACATATGTATGTAAATGCGAACGTGACAAATAAATTTACTTTTAAGTCATGTGAAATGAATGAATTTTGTAACGAATTTCCGTCATCTCTTGACAAAGTGGGTTTGGTGACAAACCGGTTTTTGCATTGCGGCATCTTCAGTGCAAGTTTTCGTTCGAAAATATGTCTCCAAACTCAATTTGACAAAGGGATGACGGAAAATCGTTTCACAATACATCAGACTCCTACTATTACCATTAACCGCTTATGCGTTCGAATGAGGAAACAATATTAAAAAAAATAAAAAAATAAAATTAAAAAAAAAATACCTAGAAAGAGTCCCTAAAAGTTATTTATCAGAGCGGGAGAGTATTGGTTGCCCAAGGACACTATCGAGTGTCAGTATTTTAATAGTAATTAGTTGTGAAAAAAACAACTGCGGCTAGTTAGTCTCTGTGGAACCTTGGGCCCGGCGGAAAAATAGGAAGCTTCGGTGGGGCCACTCTGACAATTCGGTGGCACTGCAAATGGGCACCTGTCTTGGAGCAAGCTCCTCGCTTGGGCTTGGTTATTATACATCGCTTTTATCAGTTCACTGAGTTGTGTGTCCGAGCTTTTTTGCAATCGTCAAAGTTTTCGTTAAAAAAAAAAGTGTAGACATCAACCTCGTCAGCTTATTTCGTTAACTTTGGATCAGTGCTTTTCAGCTTCTAAACTTTCTAACTATGTGCTTTACACCTGCTAAGTTCAGCATAGATACATATCAAAGAACATACATGTAGCTAAACTACATAAACGACTTAAGGTTTACAGCAGTGGTCGGAATACTCACATATTTAAACG
>JAPVRG010264902.1:0-11876 GCA_029783565.1 Rhagoletis cerasi
CCCGCAAAGACACACAAAAATGTGACGTACTAGAAGGAACAGGCGCACAGGGACCAACAGCAAGCTGCTGACATCCGCCGTCGCCACTAACGTTGAGGAAGCCGCTAAAAGGCACGTAATCGTCGTTGGACGCACATTTTTGCCTGCTCACTTTTTGTGCAATGCTTCTGTCTGGCAACAAATATCCTGTACATCTGGCTACAAAATACAAATCGGTGGTAGATATGTATGTAAATAGGAAAAAGGACAATATCGGCAAGTAGTGGAAAAACGGGAAAGCGGAAGTGCAAAAGGCGCACTGAAAGCTGTTGAATGATGTAAAAATGGCTATGTAAAATTGGTTAGATGTGCATGTGTGCGTGTGTGCGTGCGTGTCTGCGAGCTTGCCGGTGAAAAGAACTTAGCAGAATGGGGTCGTTGTACGTTTTCAAATTTCACTTTCAATGCATGAATTCACATAGAGGAAGTGGTGGAGAAAAATAAGGAATCGAGGTATATGTAATGGGAGAGAGGCGAGGAAAAAGTTTTCACTTTGCAACACAATTTCGTTCGACAGTTTTCGATTTTTACTACCCTGCGCGTGCTGTTAGTTTAAGTTGGTTAAACTCGCGGAGGAAGTGAGGTTAGGTCGTTTTGGTAATTTCTTTTCGAGTCGTTTTTTAACCGTTTTTTTTTCAGTTTACATACTTCTTTGCTCACTTGCTGTTTAGAGGTGTTCAACGTAAGCGGCTTTTATGTGGCAACAAATAAAAAAAAACAAGTAGAAGGAAATTAAAAAATTTAAAGGGAAATGATGAAAAATATGAATGCGCGCATCAGCTGGTAACCGTTACCACCGTTAGTTAGGCGGCTGCCATTTTAACCCCGGGCGCTTTTTGTTATTATTATTGCCGGCAATCAAGCAAAGCCATTTGCTTCTTTTCTTCGTTGTCTCGCGCGGAAATTGCATTAATAGCTCGGCAACCACGCCGCCAACTGTCTGCTCGTCTGTCTGTTTTCGCAACTCCTCAACTTTACAACTTTTTCAAGAGACTCTACCTCGCCATTTTGCGCTATGTCGCCCGTATGTCTGCCTTTGTGCCTTGCACTCTGTATGTCTTCTGTCTGCCCGGCCGCTGCCAGGATGCGACAGGAAGAGGTTAAGTGTTGCTCTAGGGCGTATCTTTGTCTGCGAAAGTCGCTCGTCGTTTGCCTTTTAACTCATCGACAACTGCAGTTATGCTCTAACTTTGCCGCTTTTTTGCGTACTTTCGGCTTTCTTACGCAATCAGCGATGTTCTCGCAGAATCAAAGCGCTGACGACTGCGCGCTGCCTTTCCCTTTCAAATCTACGTTTTTCATTTGCCTTTCGTTTTTTTTTCTGAGTGTGAACTACTTTTCCCTTTTTACTTACATTTTAGCAGGAAATATTTTAGTTTAATTTGTTTTCTATAACTACTTTGGTATGTCTGCATGCTTGTGGTTGTATGAGTTTTAGAGTGATTTCAATTCATATTTCCGCACTGCGGAAATTATTTGCCAAAAGTTATATCCGTCCACTTCTGCTTAGCTCATTAAGCGTCTGAGAGGTTTTCTACGCCCCTCCTTAAAATAATTGCGAATTTAATAGGAAAATGAAATATTTGCATGGAAATCCGGTTGTAATGGTACGAAGTTAAGCAGTTGATGGTGCAGTTGAAACAATTTAATTACAATCCAATTAAAAGTGGAGATGAACAAGCATAGCAGAAGTAAGAGACGGGAAGGAGAGTAAGCATTTGCGAAAATTATTTGAAAAGGCTCTTAAATTAGTAGCAGTTATTAGCAAAAACTACTCAGCTTAAAGCATTAGAGAAATTCATATGTGCTCCGGCATCGTCATTCATTACATTTTCCTCGTTTGAATAATCCTTCCTTTTATGCATATTCCTTCCCTTACCTCCCGACCTCTCATTTCAAGGTAGCATGGATATTAATGTCAAAAATCCAGCTTACAGCAACTCGCTGCCACATATTTCATAGAACATTTGTAAAATTAAAGATTTGTTTATACTTCAGGCACGTTGTTGGTAATATTTGTTGTAAACAGCACGTTTCACTTGCCTCACATTCGATGCTTCTATTTTCTGCTACTTCGTTCGCATGCAGCTTCAAATGCACATTTTGTATGTATTTACATATGTATACCGGTGCAAAAGCATGAGCGCTCCTGCATTTTGCTTTCATTTTCCATCTTTTCTACTTGAATTGTTTTTCTTAAATGTTTTTTCTTTCTTTGTTTTGTGCCATTTAGAAAAGCTGTAAGAAACAGTCATTTAGAACAATGCCACACAACTACGAAACATCCTGTGCTACATGTGAGAGTTGCCAGATCGATGTAGTTCGTCGAAGCAATACAGATATTTCGAATCTTCCCAGAAAGATTATAGGAACTCAGTCAACTACTTAGGAATGCAAAGTTTTTTTGGCAGACGTCCATTAAACTCAATTACCTTGATCTCGGCCTGGAAGCCACTACATACTCTGATCTAGATATCTGTCGAAGGGAGTAGCAAGTGGGTCTCCTAGATCCAATAAAAATTTTCATCAGAGATCTACTGTAAAATAAGATATATAGTCATTTATAGCGATGGCAGATTTTAATTGTTTTCTGACTGAGAAGTGAGCACTAATATTTCATCATCTGAATCATAGCACTCAAAGACATCCGTCATTCCGGGGCTCCGGTGAAGCATCGCGTTGCCTCTGGGATACTTTCGTAATCCTATCTTTATATGACCGTAAACTAAACAAATCTTTTGACGAATCCAACTAGCGCTTCTAACAATGTCGTACCTGATCTTATTTAAACTTATTCCTTCAAACTTTAGAGCCTTCGAGAGGAAGGGAAACGATTATGGTTCTTATCTCTGTAGGGATACAGACTCTCAGAAACTCCGCCTTATATCCTTAACTCATGCAATATTTAGATAATTTACAGGAACGCTACATAAGTAATGAGTTCAAAAGCCGAGTATTGTCCGATGCTGCATGGCCATTTCATACGTTCCGACCTGGAAATGGTGATCTGAAAGCTATTCGCAGACACCTAAATAGTGCCAATACGAAAGCCCTTTTTTATTCCTGATACGATTGTGAAGACAATAATCTCTAAATTAAATAACAAAAACCTTAATTGGTAAAACTTGCCAATATATGGTGGAATTATAATTATTACGAGGAGGTATGTAGTTCGACTACTTCAAGGAACAAAGGTTGATTTTTCTACAGATAAACTAAATTTCTTAGGTGGCAACCCAAGCTGCATTGTCTGTGCATGTAAGCGAATGCTTTGTACGTTCGCTTCCCTTCTCTATACTTACTATCGCAGAATATATACATAGCAACACTTTTTACATATTTTTTTGCATACCTCGCCAACCCATCCACACTTCCTCCTTTACATTCTGAGTGTAGGTGCATTTCTTTAACAATATTGTATTGTTCTAATAATAATTGTTTGTTGTTGCTATAGTTGTTGTTTATACTACTCGTTGCACCCGGCTTTCGTTGTACAAATGCCGGTCTATATACATACATATCTACATATGTATGCAACATACATACAAATGTAGATTGTTACCGCATTGAAGCGTGTCCGCCTAGATGCTATAATTCCGTTGCTGCTGCGGAGGAGCAGCTGCTACTGCCACGGCTGCTGCTGATGTTTGGTTCTGCTCCAATGGCGCCTTGACATTCCATGGAAATGCTCTCTATTGCTGCAGTCATTGAAGCAAAGGCTTCTCATTACTTTAGCTCTTATTATTTAAGTTTTAATGCTACACATTGCACGTTTTGCATTTACCTCACTTCTCCCTACAGCTTCCTTGCTGCACTTGTTTGCTTCTTCCTTGTGCACATTTGTATGTACATATGTTTGCATTTTATTGCACATGTGGGCTTTTAAACTCAAAAATCTGTACTCAAATCAATAAATCGCGATATACTTTCATTTGAATGAATACATAACTCAATGAATGAGCACTGAATGATGCATGCTTTCCGCGGTTGATTAAAGGTCAATGATTATTTAGTGGATTAGAGTTTCAGTTAGAATGGTAATGCTTGTTAGCGATGTGCATTTTGTAGACTTGTTTTCGATTTTTCCTGTATTACATCATTGGAAATCAACATGGCGAAACAGTGAACTAAACCCTTTTGACGATTGAGAAGTTACGCCAATTATTAACCCAAGTGTATTTGCGTTTTTCTGGTCCTTCCTTGTGTGCGTAGGCATCCTTGGCTTCGTTGTCCTCCTATGGGTATTGAGATAGGATATTTATAGAGCCTACTCTTTGTGTTCATGGAGAGATCGCTCCGCTTTTCAATTGCTTATCGGGGCCAAAAAAGTTACTTGCAAAGTGTCTCTTTACTAGAATTTCAATCCTATCTCTTTTGGAATTTTCGGGCTGCTGGCAGGTCTATAATTTAACAAATTTTCATTAACCGCGGGTTGCTAATGCTATGCCACACATAAACCTGTGAACACACGCTGCCACTCGTCTTCAATAAAAACCAAATTGAGTGAAGATGAAGAGTGAGATGAGGAGGATCACTACCATCATCGTTATCAATGTATAGAAGTTTGTATGTTTTTGCTATTGCTGTTATTATTAGAAATTCTGCCACTCTCGCCCTCTCGCCTATCTGACTAGCTTTCCGGCTGCCTCGTAGCCTATTTGCGCACTGCAGACGCGATAAAAGTCCAGTCGCAGTTAATTTTATGAAACTTTTGCACAATTACAAGCGGTCAACCAAGAAAGCAAGCGAATGGCTCGTAAATTTTATGCCAATAAAAATTAGTGTGTTAATTCATGCCACAATCGGTTGAATAGAGAAGAATAAATACATACAAATGTATGTTTTCTTTCCGTTTTGTTTGGGTGCTCATTTATTTGTTTCGCTTTGATGTCACACTGTGCTGACTGAAGAAAAAATTAAGCGCAGCCAACATCATAAATGTTGAGGATGGTCTCATGCAAACATGGCTGCATGCGCAGAGGCGCGTAAGCATTGGCAAGAATTATTGTTTATCTGCATGTTTGCTTGCTTGTTTGCACCTCTGTGCGACTTCTGCTGTTGTGCCTACGCACTTTCCTCGCAGTCAACCCGGTTAGCTTCTTGCCTCGAGATACAGGAAGCCTGAAGTGGCACACAGGAAACGATGAAGCATTCATTCTAGAGTCTACATTCATAGAAATGTGGAAGTTAAAGTGTTGCTCGAAGTTGTTGCGCACAGATTCACTCATTTGCATATAAAAACACTAGAAATCATGCGCGCACACATACACACCCACCCATAATTAAGCACAAATAAACATCGAGAGATGAGAGCCTATAGTTCTTTATATTTACAAAGCAGTTGTGCAAGAAAAACTTGTAGAGAAATGAAACGAGCACCAATTGAAAAGCAAAGTAGGAAAGAAATACTCGATGTGAAATTCCAAGAGCTGCAGGAAGCCAGCAAGCAGCAAAAAAAAAAAACAGGCGCACTATAGGCAACACCAACCGAGGCAGAGACAGCACCAAGCAAACAGACAAGGCATAACAGCAACAGCAAAGCTATTCAAACAACCAACATAAAAATAAAAACCAGCAGCAGCAACAACATTTGTTTAAGCAATGTGTAGAGCGAAGAACTATATACAAGCAATACCAATAGCTTCAAGGCAGCCAGCAATACGGCTCCAGGAAAAGGAGTTGCTAGCCAACGTTCTACCGACTCGACATTCGAAAGACAAAAAATCTGAAAAGCTGCTAGAAGGGCAGACAGACAGATAGAAAAGTATGTAGACAGGCAAATAGGGAAATAGACGAACCGACGGACCAACATTTAATCAGACAAATGCATGGTAAACAGCTTTAGTTGCGCCCACTGGGTGCAGTTCTTGTGAACGAAGCATATGCACTTGAAGCAGAGAGATTTCCACATGTGTACTTCTGCAATTACCAATTGTATTTGCAAGATAATGTGCACATTACTGCAAATAAACAGAGGATTGCCTGCTAACAGATTTACGCCCTTAAATTCACACTCTTTCAATGTTTTTTTTTTGCTAAGATTTTGTGGCAGCTTATAAGAAGTCATTTTTAATGTTTAAGCGTATATTTACAAAGCATTATTTCGAAACTGACATCGCTGAGAGAGGACAAGACAAAGTATTGGTACACAAGCTTCTATTGGTAGTTATTAGTAGTTTGAAGTAGTGCAGGACTTTACGTACCTAGGATACAGCATAAAACCACCAATAGGCCACTGAATAGCAGAGTCCTCTCTCCGTTAATAAGTAATCATTGCCTACGATTCTCTCTTCATGCCCAACCTGGCGCAGAAACGTGGACAATGTCTAACAAAGAAGAGATGGCATTTTGGGTTTCGAAAAAAATATTATATGCAAGTTATATCGCCTGATCACGTAATTAACTGTACGAACTTTATAAAGCCATGGATACAACTCTTCGCTATTAAGCTTATTTGGGTTGCAGACCAAAGATACATATATCGCAGGGCTAGTGCGAGCCAAGTCCCACTTGAGGAGTTCCCACCGAGTAAGTATAAGGTGGGGGTTCCACTGGATACTTGTAGTCAGCTGCTGGACAGATAGACTTTCAGTCAGCTAAGCAAACCCTGCAGGGTTGCTAGGTCCTTTTGACCACGGGCAGGCCACGGGATTTCATGAGTTGCGGGATTGATTCTGTGGCAAATAAATGCCCGTAGCTGGTGGAATCACGGGTGTGACAACGCCGAGGTACCCTAGTCAACGGTCGCCAGTCCGGAGTGGTGTTTGCTCAACTGGCAGAAGTTTCGGCTTCACAGTGTAACCAGAGTGCTCAATCTGGTACCACGGGGGAACAGGGTCCCCCAGAGCATCCTATATTTGCTCTGGCCTGTTCCTTTTGGGTACGGCCCTTCGGGGAGTATCGTGGTGGCTGTGGTTTAAACCCCAAATGCAGGTAGAGTTGCTTGTCTTCTCAATGTAAAGTTGCTTAGCAACCGGGTGCCGGACCCATAGTACGGCAGAGGTTTAGGTACGGCCTCGAGCCCGACCAAGGTGGTAAATTGTGTACACCTTGTCGTCTTCTAAGGAGCTCTTGAAACTCGATAATTCACATATCGCGTCCCTGGTGGGAGTTCTAACAACTCTTCCAATCAAGCGGTAAGTCTCAACATCACTTCAAGCTTCAACTGCAGTAGATGTATAGTCAAGGTTTCAACAGCTTGGGTTTCCATTTCTTCCTCACTTCAGAGGAGCTCTCGGGAATAGAGATAAGCCGCTAGTAGAGCTTTGTTTTTAGAATGGGTGCTTGTCTGTTATAAACCTTTAGGCGTTGCCATTTAAATGAAATAAACCTAAAAGCCTCTCGGCACAGTCTGACAGCGAATGTCATTTTTAGATTCTCTATAGCCGCACCGATAGCTAGGAACTTAGAATGGAAGATGCTAAAATCATATGTTAATCGAAAATGTATGCTTTGCGGGAATAGCCGTATTTGAACTTTGGTTTGTGCTCACAAAAGTTTTCAATAGTTTTCTTCTAAAAGCGCAGATATTCACTTTTTTGCTCAGAGCTGAGTTTGATGACTCAAATCAATACATATTGCTTTGAAAAGTATTACATATTTTTAAGCATTACGAGTAGTCGATTGTGTTTTTTTTATTCTTGTATAATGCAACCAATATTCCAATTTAAGCTCTAACAGCAGCTGATTGCTGTATTCCATGTTCTTTAAAATAAACCACCATTCTTAGAAAACTAATTAACTATTAACTGCTCTTGACTACCCTCGTCAGCTCTGTCAACAACAATAAGTCTCAGCATAGAACAACCCAACCTATGTTGTATGTTGCTCACATGTACCCTGTAATTTTCACAACAATTCGAATTAAATATGCTGAGCTGTGAACACTACAATTGCATGCGCCATTAAATCGGGGGGAAAAACATCGGCATCGACGCGCAAATTTAAAACAAATTTACAGCCACAACTACAATGGCAACAGCTGAGCTGAGCTGAGCTGGACGGCACTAAGTTCAGCGCCGCATTGAAATGCAAGGACTGAAATGCAACATCTGTGCGCAAAATATGTTTCCTTTGGCAGGGCGTGCAAAGTTTATACAGGCCCCTGTCGGCAGTTGAGCCATTTTGGTTAAACAAAGTTTATTGCTATGCTTTTTGCCCTGTTTTGCCATGTTCGCATGTGTTGCTATACTTATTGTTGCTTTTGTTGCATACGACGAAATGCATTTTTAAGTGGCTGCAACATCTGTTTCGATTCTTAGGGCTTGCGAACACTGTTGAGTACTCACTGATGGACTGACGGACTGACGGGCTGACTGATTGACTGACTACTTGCCTCAGTACTAAACAAATTGGCCAGAAATTGCAGGCGAATTGCGAGTAAAAAGATAGTTCCCAGTGAGATTTGTTTTCTTAGGTGCTTAAGTATAATTTGCATTTAAATACGGAGATGCCACATACTCATCATCGAAGGTACTTGCAACCTTAGCTCTCATAGCAGGCAATGATCATTATACTCGCAGTTGAATTGTGGTTTGAAACGGCGAACATTGCAATGGATTTCCAATTCAATTCTTCGACCACTTCGACGCATACGGCCGACCCACAGTCGTCTGTCTGTCTGTAACTTTGGCCATATTTGCCATGCAAACACATGTGAATGTCCGACGAATATGATTTTGCTTGCGATTTCATTTTCGTTTTCGTTTTCGATTTTATTGAAACGTTCTTTTCTGCACCCGTTGCCGGCGTTTGTTGTTTGCTTTTGGCCATGTGGTTTCCTTTCAGCCTGTTGTTTCAACTGTTTCAACGGTTTCAACGCTCTTTCTCTCACCCCATTTATTTCAACTGTCAACCGTTGTCTTCATTTTGAGTGATTGCTCGACTGATCGGACGGACACTGATGCTGTGGCTGAGGCTGAATTAAAAACACTTTGCAACAATGTTGCAGCAGCAAACAATGCAAGGCGGCGGAGTGAATGCTTGACTAAATGATCAATTGACTGGCTACATATTTCAGTGTGTGCAACATATACATATATTCAGGTTTGTGTGCGTGCGTGCTTTTGCTGACAAATGTTAGTTCATCGTGTGTCATGTGGCAAGTGATTATTTCTTCGATTTTTGCTTTTGTTGTATGTATGTATGCGTGTTTAACAAAGTAATATTCCAATTTCGCATCATTGTTTTGCTGCTGCACTGAGGGGAGTTCATGTGCAGCATTTGGAAGATTTATAGGAAGTGTCTGACTTTTGTTAATGACACAACAATTATTCAATTGAAAAGTGTGTGTTGAAACCACATATTTGCTGCATGTAGAGCCGGTGGCCAATTATTGGGAGTTTATTAATTAAACGTAATTTAATATTGAATTCCTTTTAATTATGTTTCAATTATTTCGCAGCTTGACAATGAAAGTGGTTCTTCAACAAAAATACTGGTTTTTAAGAACAACTATCTTTTGTAGTTTTTAAACCTCCGATCGTGTTTAGGCTATAAAGAAGTCAGTCTGATATAGCGGTTTTTAAGTCCGAAATGTCAAATCTCATTCTGTGCTCTATTTGATTCCCAAGCTCCTCTAATTAAATAAGGCAAAAAAGGCAAATTTTGCTGAATATTTTACGCATTTCAGCAAAGCAAAGCATGCATTAAATGTGCCGTTGAAATCGAGATTTGACGAAAAAATATTGTAAAGTTTCGAATAAAACACGAAAGAATCCGAGAAGATAGCAAAAAAATTACGAAAAGTTCGGAAAAAATCCACAAGGTTTCCGGGAAGCTTCGAAAAAGCCTGAATGATCCTGAAAAAGTCCTGAAAAATTATAAAAAAATGTTGGGAAAGTCTCGGAAAAAACACGAAAAGTTCCCAAGGAGTCCGGAAAGTCCAGAATCGTTAGATTTTTTTATTAATTTATAAAAACTAAATCGTAGAAAAATTATAAAATTACCGAGGTTTGCATCAATCGGACCACGTATGGTCCGAATAATCCAGAACGTTCTGAAAAAATCCACAGAGTTTCCGGAAAGCTTCTGAAAATCCTTAATGATCCCGGAAAAGTACTGAAAAATCATTAAAAAAATCTGGAAGTCTCGGAAAAAACCCGAAGAGTTCCCAAGGAATCTAGACAGCCAAGAATCGTTTGGGTTTTTACTGATTCCTAAAAAGTAAACGTTTTCTGAACGGGGTGAGCGTCAAATGCAAAAATCAAGAAAGTCTCCGGTAAGCGCCGAAAAGTCACGAAAAAATTGGGAGAAATCCCGAAATCCTCAAAAATCCCGAAAAATTCTGAACGTTTCTGCATAGAACCGAAAAATCATGAAAAAATCGGGAAAAGTCTCAAAGTCAAGAAATTTAGAAAGCCAAGAATCGTCTGATTTTTTACTTAAAGCATAAAAATATAAAAAATAGTATGGACTTTCCTGACCGGGGTCCGCGCCAATCGGCCCACGGGTGGACCGAAAGATCGAATACAGGTTGCCAAATTTCGATATTATTAAGACGTATTCTTAAATGGGCCTAAATAAAAGATGCAAAAATAGTTTTGGTAATATACGGATCAGCGAGAGATTTTGTTTTCATGAGATGTTCTTTTAGATGTACAAACATGAACAGCATAATGGACTTATTCATAAAAATTAAGTATATTTAAAGAGCCTTATCAAGTGAAATTTTCATAAAAATTTTCGATTTATAAAACATTTAAAGTCTTCTTTATTTTTTCTGAATTTGGGTTTAAATATATGGGACCACATTAGATATTTTCTAATATTACGATGCTAGCGACACCTGCCGTGCACATCTTCTCGTATAAACAGTAGCCTATGTGATGCTCAGAAATTTTCTCATCTATCGACGAAAGCGACATCAAAATCGGTTCTGTCGTTTCGCCGGTTAGCGCGAACAAACAGATATTCAAACAAGTGTCGGAATTCTCTGCCGAAGTAGAACATCAAAGCCTATTAATTTACAACGCTAACAGAGTTGTATAAACACAAGAAGAAGTGCTTAGAAATATACCGGATTTTCCACTTATCTTCAATTAATACGGAAAGCACAGGATATAGAGATCGCGACAGGACATACGTAAGCAGAAAATCACTCTTCTTCTTTATGGGAGATAGAACAATGTGCTGCACTAGGCTGCACCTAAATGCTAATAATTCAGAATCTTAAGAGGTTATATAACACTAAGAAATAAATCCCAAATGAGAAGAAGGACGAAAAAATTCCAAAAATTATTTTAAGGCAAAATTCGCATTACAAAAGTATCGTATTAAGTTAAGATCGTTTTAGTTATGCCAAAAGATAGATAATATCCATTTTGAGTTTTGTGAATATATATATGCATGTCGGTTTTATATCGTTCTTCCGTGATTCAAAATACACTTCACTTTAACGATATTCTTATTGCAAGGAATTCATTTTATAAAAAATCACTCTTCGGAAGATAGTTTTAAGGATTGAGGCCGGAATCAAACTTAAACAAATATACCGTTGAAATACTTATTCTTTTACGAAATAAGAGTGCTAGGTTTAGTTAACATTTTTTTACTTTGATTTTTTTATTTTTGGCCAACTAGAGCAACCATTGTGCAATGGCTAAAATAGAGCCCTTTTTTGCGAGAATAGGCACTAAAGTAAGAGCGAACCTCGAAAGATTAATATACGTATGTATAAGCTTTTCTAATACTCAAAATCTGAACTCAATCATATCGAAGGTATGCTCTTCGTATTTGGTTCCAAATTTTATAAAAAAAATATGCTATCTAAATAATGAAAAAATTATGTCCAAATTGTACCACAATTTTAATTTTTACATATTTGCTTGTACAATGTA
>JAPVRG010264932.1:0-10685 GCA_029783565.1 Rhagoletis cerasi
ATAGGCATTATGGCTGTAAACCTTTTTTATTTTATATATTGCTTTTAATGTGTATGTATTTAAGACAACCTTGTCAATTGTTCCTCGAAAATTTCACTATGTTATAGAATAAGTCACGACCGCTTTTTTTTTTGTTTTTATTAGAACACATATAACGCGTAAAAAAGTGGCAGGGTATCACTGCAGACCCCTTACGATGCCAGGATATACTAGTAAATTTTGATGCGTAAAACGTAGCTTAGTGAGCGGTGCCCGATGAAGTGATTCCAACGACGATCCAATCCACGTAGAAAAAGCATACCGGGTGACTCACTTAAATATTATCTGACAATAAAGTAAAGTAAAAAAAAACAAGAGATTGTGCTAACAGCATTGAAAGTTAACTTGTATAATACAAAAAATCGTAATTTTGGAATCAAAAGTTTCTGAAATTTATAAGACTTGATAAAAGCTTAAAACTAATTGTGCTGAGTACATTCCCTAACTTCTAACAGTCTTTTTTACAAAAAATAATGGCCCGTAGTTATAGTCAAAATAAAGTCGACTCTAAAAATAAAAGTAGCTTTTTGAAATAATTTTCAATGAGATATCTTTCATAAAAAGCTGCTTTTAACTTTAGAGTCGACTTTATGTTGACTATAACTACGGGCCAATGCCTTTTCTTAACATCAAAGGTTTGTACTTTCGTCTATAGGAACTGGAAAGTATGATACATACGTGAATTTTACATAAGGTAATACTGCAATGAGGTAGTCAATTAGTCATCAAGTTCATGACATTTACATAGCTTTTTTCATCACTTTTATAATTAATACTTTTTTTATTTTCTCCTTCATTCAGTCGTATAAATCAGACTTTCTCACATTTCTTACTTCTTTTCCCATATTTATCAATTTCGTTCCCTTTTCTTCATCTTTGTACCAATTTAGCTTTGATCTCTACAGCCAAAAGTATATATATTTTCTTATTTTTTGCCTCATCTTACAATTCCATACATCTCTAAAGACACTTATCAATATTAGTGTCATGAAGGAAGTGTAGCAGCTCCATGAATGAGTATGTTAAGATCAAATTTAGAAAAAATTTCTTTCAAAGACTTATACATATTTAAAAAACTGCAATTGGTTCTGCCAGTGGAAAACCTCTGACAGGCCACTCGTTTCCCTAACCCCACAAGGCATACAGATGTCTGTAACATCTCTTAAATTTACTAAAAAAATACTCCCATAAGTGTGCCCACAGATAAGCCTGTTTAAAAGTTTAATTTCATATATGTACACGTACGTATCGAAAAAAAATTCGCCGTACACCCCCACATATGAAGTGTTTTTGAAAAGCATTTAAAAAGAATAATAAAATTATTTTTTTGGACAACCCTAGTAGTCGCCCAATCACATTTTTCTTCATATCTTCTTCATTTATAATCGGATTTTTAAGTGTGATACCCCAATGTTTTTGTCTTAAGGAAGTAAGACACAACTCAAAAAAGTCCGCCTCCCATTCGCGCCAAATAATCTTGCGAATCCTTCTTAGGTCTTCTTCAACAGTTAAATCAACTTTCAAATTCTGACCATTGAAAACGGCTGCCTTAGCCGCCGCATTCGCCTTTTCGTTATAAGCAATTCCTACGAGACTAGGTACCCATTTCACCCTCTCGCACTCAGAATTATGCAATAAATTATGAATCGATGCATCAATGGGATTGGTAGTGTGCTTCTTGTCTATTAACCTTAACGCCGCTATGCTATCAGAGGTAATGGCAAAATTCTTGCATTTTGTTTTCACTAAAACCAAGACTGCCTTCTTAATGGAACAATTCACCAAACGTTGACGAAAAATCGCCCGCCAACGCGTATCTTATGTGCACCATCGCACTTGGAGGGAGACCCAAACATCGCCTGAGGGTGTCATTCAGAATTACCTGGATTCTTTGGTTGAAACCCAAGGGTGCATTTGAATAAGTAGTACTCGCGTATTTCACTTTACTTCGAACAAAAAACCTATAGAAATTTAGGGCCACTTCCGGACCCAAACCCCTTTTGATGGGAGTCAAGTTCCTTATGAGATTTTTGCCTGAAACAGCAATCTTCTTTACGCTGCCAATATGCTCACTGACAGAGTTGTTAGAAATAATAATTCTGCTAAACCACTTTAGGGAACGGACCTGCTCAACCTCCATTCCATCCAAACTGAATGAGAAAGAACTATGCCTGAAACTATTCATACTGATAAACTTTGTTTTTCCGACATCAATACTGAGGTCGAATTCCTTGCATACATTGCATACAGCAAAATCGTACGCGAACTGAAATATTTTTGTGTTGTCCTCACTGAAGTTGGGAAATCCCGACGTATATAAATTGAATAATAAAGGGGAAGGCAACTTAGCTTAGGCCCTTCCCTTATGTCCCCAAGAGAAAAAAACTCCTGAAGTACTACTATATCAACGTTATTTTCATTAATAAAAAAGTCTAAGAATTTTCTGTTTGGTTTACGACTTTGACGATTAAACTGTAGAATTTTAATCGTCATTATTATTTTTATCAATTACTAGTCTGTCATTTACACTTGGTTTAATCAAATTGCCTGATACCTTCAAAATAGGCTCCTCTGCAACAATGCTAAGCTTAGTGGCCAGCTGATTAAGAAGCCTGTCAATATCCGTTACTCTTTCCCATTTGCACATTTCTATCCTTCACCTTTTCCTCCTGAACCATTTTAACAAACTCCTTTCCTTGACTAACTGCTGTTTCGGCTACATCACCATACCATTTCCCAGTGAGACTTCTGTTCACTACCGTATCATTGTTCCGACTGTTTCCCTGCCTGCTATCTGCCTGCCTGTTCTGAGCTGGAAAAGCCTCGTTGAAATCGGCCAACAAAGCAAAACTATTTCCATCCAAAACATTCCACTGTCAAAAACTTTGCGTTTCCATAATTTTTTAACCGTCATCATTTCAATTATTTCCCTCTCCCAGCTTGGGCACCTGTCCCTGTTATATGATATGTGAATGTTACTGCTACACAATAGCGATTTCTGGACTTGCACGAGAGTTTCGTGTGCCCAAGACGCCCACACCTATAGCACTGCCTTTCCCTCGGAAAAAAGCGGTTCACTCTGAAATCAACACAGTACATCCTAACCGATTCGGGGCTCACATTCCCCACAAAACCAATATTATTTAATAGATAAGGACGGTAAAAAGTTGTCCTTATTGCTCGGGTCTCTTCTAGTAATCCTAAAAACAGATAGCCTGACTGAATTCCGTCAAAAATTTTCTTTTCCTAAAAATCCAACGGCACCTGTCTGAGTACCCCATACGTTCCAAGAAAACTTCTGGGAATAAAAGCCTTTCTGCCCATGTTTATGAGATCGCTGTTCGACAAACTTGCATTAGCATCTTTGGCCGAGTAGAAAAAAACTGTAATCAAATGGCTAAAATGTTTTTGAGTCCATTTGCATATAGAGTACTGTTTCGGGCGAAACATACTTACGCGAGTGCGTGCGTGTGTTCCGGCACGCGTCTACTTTTGATACCAATTAAACAAATAGAATTAAGGGAAAAAGGCCGAGGCCAGAAAAAACCCCTTTTTATTAATAATTATTTGCACCACTCATCTATATTAATTACAGCACACAATTGCTATATATTGACACACTTAGCATTATTATTGTTATCCTAGCACACATGAAACTCCCGCACTCTCAACTC
Source organism: Rhagoletis cerasi (assembly GCA_029783565.1). NCBI lineage: Eukaryota > Metazoa > Arthropoda > Insecta > Diptera > Tephritidae > Rhagoletis > Rhagoletis cerasi. Next base: position 3,714 of record JAPVRG010264932.1, read on the forward strand.
ATTCGACTGGCACCGCTACTAGTATAGAACAGAACTGAACTCGATGCGCTCAACAAAAGCACTCTTTTCTCTCTAATGCGCAGTTAACTTTGTCATGGCAAATCATGACCTGTCGCACTCAATAACGTATAATTTTTTGAAAAACGGTAAATTTCTTCGTCAGGCTCATCCTCCCCTGCGCTACATTTATGACGCACAGTGGGAAAATGACCCTGTACGAAACAGTGCCAGCGAAAACCTACGGTTTTCTAAACAAAGCCCCCACATTTATACATAAAGGTTTACATAAATTCTTCTTCCGAATGTTTCTTCTTTTATTGCCGCTCAACTGTGTTTTGCTCCACTGGTAGCACACATATCTTTTGTACAGGTCTCGTTAATTTACTCGTCTGTGTCTGCACGACAACAGATCGAACCAGTTTGTCCTTACTAAGGACTAGTTCTGTGATTCGCCCCAATGCCCACTGGGCGGGCGGAAAATTTTCAGCTTTGATTATGACTATTTGGCCTACCTTCAGATTCTCTCGCTCCCTGCGCCATTTCTTTCGTTCTTGCAGACTGTTTAAATAATCGACTTGCCATCGGTTCCAAAAATGTTGTATCATAACCTGTCTTTGCGCCCAAAGTTTCGTACCTATGTTACTTGGTTGGTCACTCAACACGACCGGAGGTGGTGGGATCAGTGGTTCCCCAATGAGGAAGTGACCCGGCGTCAATACTTGCACGTCGTTAGGATCTTCTGACAATGGATATAATGGTCTAGAATTCAGTATCGCCTCAATTTCTACGAGAAGCGTTACCAGCTGGTCTTGTGCCAGCGTTTTCTGGCCCACAATTCTTGTTAAATGGAATTTCATAGATTTCACTGCTGCTTCGTAGATTCCTCCTTGATGTGGAGCTGCTGGAATCATGAAATGCCACTCTGTCCCTTTTATTGCGAGATGTTCTAATGCCTCTTGCCCCCTCCAATGATCGATTGCTCTCTTCATCATCTTACTGGCCCCAACAAATATCATCGCATTATCGCTGAATAGCTTTGCACATCGACCACGTCTTCCTATGAATCTTTCGTAACATGCAATGAAGGATTGCGTTGTTATGTCTAGCACCATGTCGATGTGTACTGCCCGAGTTTTCAAGCATACAAACACAACGACCCAACATTTGGTTTTATCAATATAATCATCTCGCACCCTCACACGAACGCTAAATGGCCCTGCATAATCTAGCCCACAATGTAGGAATGGCTTGCCTATGTGCACCCTTTCTCCTGGCAAGTCTGCCATCAACTGCTGTTCTAGCTTGTAGTTATATCGCACGCATACTACACATTTATGTAGAAATTTTCTGAGCTCATCTCTTATCCGCGGAATCCAATATTTTTGTCTGATGTACTGCGTCATCACCTGCACTGCCCCATGCTTAGTCTCTCTATGAGCATAATCAGCTATTAAATGTGCTAACCTGGAACCATTAGCGACAATTGCCTGGTGCCTTGCTTGATATTCTAGTCCCGCTTCTGTCAAACGCCCTCCTACTCTTAAAATACCATTCTTGTCCACTATTGGACGTAGTGATTCTACAGCAGCGCCATCTCTTTAGGATAATGTTTTTGCTGTGAATTTTTTAATAAGTATTCCATTGCCCACAATTTTTCATGACTTGTTGGCAAGTCTGGTCTTGATCTCAAACCCCTTAATCTACGCCCCTTATTCGCTCTTCTGCTCCTGTCACGAGTTGCCCACCTTTCTTTCATCGTATCAATAAATCGCTTCACATACCCTAGTATGTTCAAAATGCTCTCCAACTTATTCTTATATTGGGTAAGAGGAATGAGCTCACCCCTCCCCCCCCATTTTTGGCACAAAAATCTCAAGCTCCCCATGATATGTATTTATGACATTTACTTTAACTTCCGCTTGTGTATCCTTACACTTTTTCATTTTGGCTTGCTCAAACTTGTCTGTTGGCCATTTTTCTTGAGGCAGCGATAGCCATTGTGGGCCATTCAACCAAAGCCCATTACCTACTAGCCCACTAGGACTTAACCCTCTGCTCAATAAATCAGCTGGATTATCTTCGGACCGTACGTGCTTCCAGTTTTTCGCCATGGTATTATCTTGAATGGTTGAAACGCGGTTGGCTACGAATGTTTTTAAATCTCTCGGCATCTTTTCCAGCCAATATAGCACCACTAGCGAATCTGTCCACAACGTATAATTGATTTCGCTCCAATTCATTGCTCTCTTGACTTCTAACAGTAGTCTGGATAATAGCTCACATACTGACAATTCCAATCTAGGTATCGTTACTTTCTTTACTGGTGCTACCCTAGTTTTGGATACTATTAACCTGCACTCCATTTGCCCGCTACCTCGCACCGAAACCGTGCAGCTCTACTTGCCCCCGCGAATCTGTACCAAGCCATCTTGGTATCCTGAAATCTTCTAGCTTCTTCATTTCGCCCCAATAATCTATAAATCTCTTTTCTAATTCAGCTGGCAACTTCTCGTCCCATTCTATTTTCAAACGCCATAAGTCCTCTATCAGCACCTTTCCAATTACGATTACTGGTGAAAAATACCCATTTGGGTCGAATAGTTGCGCCACACAGCTCACAACAACTCGTTTTGTTATAACATTTGGAAGTTCTGTCGTCTTCACAATAAATGTGTATTGGTCTGGTGAAACCAACCATGCCAGTCCTAGCACCCTCGTTTCATCTTCGAACTTTAAGAACTCTTGCTCACTTGACTCTAGCGCTGCCATAAGTACCTTACTATTTGACCTCCACTTCCGAAGGCTGAAACCTGCACCCTTAACAATGTAATCTATTTGTCTTGCTAGTTTGATCGCATTTTGTTCACTATCTGCCCCTGTCACACAATCATCCATGTACATATCGTTTATAATAGCTTCTGCCGCCCCTGGATAACTCTCCTGCGCATCTCTAGCGCACTGTATCACTGACCTCACAGCGTTATATGCTGATGATGTCATACCATATGTCACTACTGTCAACCAATATTCTCTTAGCTGCTCCTTTTTATTCTCGCGCCAAAAAATCCTTTGCATGTCCCATTGGCTTCTCGCAATTCTAACTTGACGGAACATCATTTTAATGTCTGCGCTAAATGCAATTTTATGCCTTCTAAACCGCATTATTGTCTCGCTCAAATCTCTCTGTAACTTGCCCCCTAATAGCTGCACCTCATTTAGTGAAATCCCTTTGTTGGTGCGACAACTTGCATCAAAGACAACACGAAATTTTTTAACCACACAATGGTGTGGGATATAATACGTCAACTCGCTCTGCTCCGAATATCTATCTATAACCTTCATATTCCAGCTCCTCATATAATCTCATAAATTCTATATATTTTGCTCTCAGTTCTGGCTCCCTTTCCAATCGTTTTTCTAAGTATAAAAATCTTTTCAGTGCAATTTCTCTTGAACTCCCTATATCCCTGACATCTTTCAAGGGTATAGTAACTACAAATCTGCCCTCTCTATCTCTGTAATAAGTATCCCGGAAAATTTTCTCTACCCGCTCCTCTTCTTCAGTTTGCATTGTGCACTCATGCACCTGCTCCATGTCCCAAAATTTCGTGATTAACTTATCTAGCTCCCTATTGTCCTTATAGCTTACCATTGAAACTAGCTCACCTTTCTGCTCATCCAGACTTTGTGCACATTCCCCAAAAACTACTATGCCCATTGTTGTCTCCATTAATGCTGCCCCTTCTAAGCTACTCCGTATCACTTTGACAACTATTTTTGCAACTACACTAGCCCCAAGTAATAGATGCACACTTTCGGGTACCCAGTATTTGGGGTCGGCCAGCTCACCTTTTAGAGAATGATGTATCGGACCTACCATTGTACCTGGTGCAGGAAGCACCGGGGACCATTGGCTCTCCTTTGGCAGGATCCAACATTCCGCATTGATCTGTACACTCGAAGAATACCAAGGCTTTAGTACCAACATAGTCCTTTTGCTTACTTGCAGTGGATTGCCCTCAGTGCCAATCATCTTCTTTCCAATCGGTTCTGTATTTATACTATACCTTTGCTGTAATGTAAATGTTATCATATTAATCTGAGCCCCGGTGTCTAGCAACGCTCTAACAGGCCCAAATTCATAGCCATTTATAACGACTTTCACCATCGCCGTTGGCAATAAAGCTCTCATCCCCTCCTGACCCTTATTAAAATTCCCTGAGTACTTTTCGCCAGTGCGTTTAAATTTATTATTTTCATTTACAGCCTCAAATCTTGCTATCTTATAACTTAGCCCTTCTGTCTCCTTGGTGTCTTGCCCCTTGCGATCATCCTCCTGCACCACACTTGCTTGTTCTCTAGCCCCTCTTGATTGTCAATCAAGTTTCCGCTTTGGCTTGGTAGGATTGCGATCAGTCTGCACTTGTACCGTATTTATCTGCTTCCTTTGCTCTCGATTCGGACACAGCACGCTGTTATGCTTTGGCATACCAGGACACTTCCAGCACTCCGCCTGGTAGCAATTCTGTGCTCCATGTCCTGTTTTAAGGCAATTTGGGCACAAATTTCTTTTAACCACAAATTCTTGTCTGGCCCTTAAGCTTAGCGCCATAAACTCCGGGCAATGATATAGCATATGGTTCTCACTGCATGCATCACATACATGTGGCATTGCTCTAGGTCCTGTGGATGATGCCTCTGCTCTTGCTCCTGATGATGTCGATTGTGCTCTAGCCCTGGCCTGTGATTCAGCTCTAGCCCCATGCAATCTTGCTCCACTCAGCTGTCTCTGGTTCCGCTCTGGTATAATCACGGCCGATTCTACGCGCCTGCGGCCCTCCGACATGTTTGCTAGTGCCAATGCCTGTCTATCCAGAAAAGTCAACATGTCGTCCACCTTCGGAGTGTCGGACTTCCTTGCTAGCTCCCATTGCTTGGATGTTTCTGGATCCAACCGCTCGTGCAGCATATGTACCATGAAGAAGTCCCAGTGTTCCACCGGGAGCCCTTGCGCCTGTAGCTGTCGTCGCACCTCATGCGTCACGTTTGACATGCGCCTTAGATCATTTTACCGCGCTGGCCCTTTCAGCTCTGGCAATCGAATGAAGCTCCTCAGGTGCTCACGTCCAATTAGGTAACTTTGGTCGTACATCTGGTTCAACCTCTGCCAAGCTTGCATATAGTTATTGGCCGAAAATTGCCATTGTCCAAATGTTAGTTTGGCCCGGCCCACCAGAGAGTTTGTTAGGTAAAGGAATTTTAATGACGGATCTATTTTGTGATTGTCGTGCACCGCCGCACAGAAACGATCGCGGAAGCCTGTCCACTTAGTAACGGTGCCGTCAAACTCGCCCCAGGTGTTCTTCAAGTTATTTTGTTGAACCGGCATCTGCACCTGCACGTTGATGTGCTGCTTAGCATTGTCTAGCCCCTCATCTTGCTTCTCTTTCTCCAGCTTGCTGGTCATCTTGGCATGTGCCTCGAAATAAACTAACTCGACTGCTGCCAAATTCTGCTCGCAGAACCGATCTAGCTCCTCCTCGCCCACATCTTCAATAACCGCGGCATATTCTTCGGTGTATGTATGCCAGGCCAGCTTCATTGAAGTTAGCCTTACTTTGACCTCGCCCACTGATGCTTGCTCGAATCCATCGCTCCTGCAAAAATCTAGCCCCCGTTGGATCATAGCTGCATAAGACTTTAGCTTCTTCTGTGATGCCATTTCTAGAATAAACAAATAAACAAACAACAAGAAAAAGGAATGTTAATCGTTATTGGATATATACGTGTATTTTCACATTCTAGCTCCTGACAAATCTTGTCAAATCTTGGCCCTCATTTTTTTTCTTCTCCTTGTAAAATTCTATAAAACAAGCTCACTGCTTCTCAACATGATAATCTTGTCTATATTTCTTGTACCAGCATATATGTTTTGGCCTGCATATATACGGTGATTTCTGGCCCACATAAACCGTGCCCCTCATGCCAAAATAAGCTCCAAATCCTAGCCCACTGAGCGCATTTGAAAGGCACGAGCAGAGAACCGATGAGTATAGATGGATATCAACTGAGTGTTCTGTGAAACCAAAACGTTGAGCCTGCCATAATTGAACAATCAAAAATTTTGAACATACTGGAGGAGCTAGCATTCCCCAGTTTTGAATGTGGTTCAGCCGTTATGGGATTCATCAATAACACTGCCACCTTCCAGAATTTGCTCGTTATGTATGTTTTGGGTCGCATGTGCCTTGGATCTCTAGCCCGCCTAGTCCGTGCCCACTTCATAACTTGCCCCTTGTGATCATACATGCGACTGCCAAATCTAAGCTCACACCTGCAGGGTTTTTTATATACGCTAGCGAAACAAGCCCACTACTCACACACATATTTTCTTTGTACCAATCTTCTTTTTCATCGTGCTCCCAAACTATTTTCACAAATCTACTTCTTGCACATATATTTTCCCTTACACTAAAATCCCCCCTTTTTTTCATTGTTGTGACCCGATCTGCCCCACAAAAATTTACATCTAACACCTCTTTATAAATCGTTACCAAGCCTTTATGTAGATGCACACACATGCCCACATATTTTCTGTTCACTTCTATTCCACTTTGCATGCTTGTAATCTCGCCGGCACCTTTAACTTAACATAACATGCATCGTACTCCATTCATATATTTTCATTTCACACATCACATATGGCCCAACAGGTTATTTACCGCCCCATTTCCAGGCAAACATGCTCGTGCAAGCACTCGACTATATCCATAAATTTTTCGCTGTACACCATGTATTTTTCTATTGCTCGGAATGTATGTACAAGTTACGGATTTTATGCGAAAATCCCAAAAAAAATATATTTTTAAAAGTTGGGTTGTAGTCAACCTTTATTTACGAGCAGCAAGACTAAGACTAAAGTTTACAATTGGAATTACTTAAAAGCTAACCTACTTGCACCGGCCAATCGTT
>JAPVRG010264934.1:5669-18359 GCA_029783565.1 Rhagoletis cerasi
TTCCAAAGCCCTTAACAAACCTTTGTTTTCGATAGAAACTAGTTAAGGAACCTTGGCGTGTTTTCGCCAACGTTGTTCTGCGTAGCCGGGGTTCGCAAATCTAGGCATTGCGTGATAAGGAAACTTTCTTTCGCTTCGTGCTAACAAACGCTCTTCGGAAATCAAATAAAAAGAGTTTCTTGCAGTATTTAAGGTACATAAAAAATTATTATTGGCTTTCAATACAAAAAATAAAAAGATCCATAACGATTATTGGCTTTCAATAAAAAAATAAAAAGTATCAATAGTGATACGCGATTTTTTATGCATAAGGCTCAATGAGTAGAGTAACAGCAAACATCAGTGCTTGAGTAAGTTTGAAGCCTTTTGTTAGAAAAATGCTGAACCGAATTAAAGTAAGTTGCAATAATCAACTCTTAAACCGTAGTCGTTGCGAAATGTACCTGAGTTCCCTTCTAACTTATTTTATTGTTATTATATTGATTTGGGTATGAAAATATCATCTTGTTTGAAACAAGTTCAGTGCAAGTTTACGTTTATAGTGTTATAAAATAGGCGGTGATAGTGAAAAGCTATCTATGTACTATAGTAGATGTCACAAGCAAATAGCCACAATACTCCTAGGCCACTTTATATTTGGGGCTATCACTGCATTCATCGTAGTCCGATGTTTTGTGAAATTAAAAAAAAAAACCAATCACTGATTTCGAATAGCTACGGGCGTTGTATATATGTACATACATATGCACTTCCGTAGATTTCACTAAACATCGGAATACGATGGATTCAGTTATATCCCCGAATATTTCATATTGTCTTAATAATATTTCAAAAACATTTGCTATTAGTTTTATTAAAAATAGATCCGAATGCAATTTTTACTCCTGCATTATACATGCATTGAAGATGTACATAGCTTTTAGAGGTCACCAACGCAAACTGAGTCTACTTTTCAATATCTTCAGACTTACTTATGTATGTAGTACCAATCTTCAGTCATACTCATACTTTTGTATTTATATCATAATCCTGTCATACTACTTAATTTTTCATTTCACTTCCTACTCGCGTACAAAGCCATCACCTTCCTAGTACTTTATTTTTTTATTTCAGTTGTAAATCTTTTGGTCCAATACCAAACATTTTCAACTACAAATTTAATTTTGTATCTAAAAGTGCAATAAATAAACTCACCGAGAATATGTCAAACAATAAATATGTGAAGAACATATTTCAAATATGACAACAATGCACAAAGTTGCAGAATTATGACTTAAATGCGTGGCCAGGCATCAATTTTCATATTAAAAAAACAAAGAAAAAAAAACAGAATAATAAACATAAGAAAGTATGCAAGACAACAAGTTATATTTGCTCGTTCGTTTGTTCGTTCGTTTGACTCAAAACGAGTTTGTGTTTTGCAATTTGACAATCACACATTACTGCTATGAAAAGTTCCTCCCACCACATCCAGTTCAATGTCTTTACAAGCACACACACTGAAATATATATATATATTTTTTTAACCTATTCCCTATATATTTTTTTTTAATTGCAAGTAGAATTTGCTGAAGCCACTGCCTGAGCGTTAGTATATACATAAATAAGTAGACAACACCGCCAAGCATATCATGAAAACAAACGAAAACTAACCATTCATCATATTTCGCCGTGAAAGCATAAAGTTTATCATCAACCTAGATATTTGTGCTCATCAAAAACTTTGCTATTATCACATCCTCAGACTCCGCCAGCGCTCATCGTATGCTACGAAATTGAAATCAGCCAAGAAATGAAATTACTGTGAAAAAAATGGAAAATAAAAACCAAACCATCCGATCTATTTTTCATTAAAGCTCATGCTATCAAGATTCACAAACCTTCATGAATTCATCAAACATTTCTATCTGAGAGTATTTACATGCCATGCAAAAAAAGTGTAGAGTAAAAAAAACACATAAAATCAATTTCCTTGTAACCGCATCTCATTATATATTCATCGCAATTATCACAAAATGCCAATATGCATCATAATCATTGTCATATTTGCATGTACCTTCTCTTGCTTGGGTTTGTGTAGTGAGAAAAGTTGAATGTTTCAAGTGTTCAAAGAATGCTTGAGAATGAAAGTTCGTAATTTTATAATCATGTTCATTCATTCAAGCAACATTTGCACTATCTCTGTTATTATATGTGTGTAAGTATGTTACCAGTAGTAGTATTGCCTTCACCAAACGCGGCATGCGTAGTCTCCCAATTGTTGTGTGTGCACTTAGTATGCGTAAGAGCCTTAAAGTATGCAAAGAATTATATATTTGAAATGATATTAGTTTTTCGGAGGCATTGAGAAATAGTAGTTGTATATGAAAAATGTGCATTTATTTTATGTTTGCATGCCCATAAAGTATTTGAAAATGTACATTATTACTTTATTAATAATAAAAGGCAAATGGCGAACAACAGAAATATGGTGTGATTTAAAGTTCATGGTAAGATAAACAGTAAATAAAACAATAGACCACAAAAATTAATGAAAACTTATTAAATTAAAGCATAAAAATTAAAAACAATTAATTAAAATAAAATAACTTTAACTTAATGAAATAAAATAAAATAAAATAAAATAAAATAAAATAAAATAAAATAAAATAAAATAAGATAAAATAAAATAAAAAATAAAATAAAAATAAAAAAGTAAAATAAAATGAAATGAAATTGAAATAAATTAAACTAAATTAAATTAAACTAAATTATATAAATTTAAATTGAACTAAAGAAAGAGAAGAAATATAATTAAAAAATTAAATCAAAAATGGAACAAAATCAAAAGTAAAATGAAATTAAATTAAATTATAAATTATTTAATTAATTAAGTTACCTAACACAAAATTACCAAATACTTGGGATTTTTATATAATCGATGTCAGATAGTAATAGCATACTAAGAGCTTCATTTAGTAATTTCACATTTCTAGTTTTCCCCTAACACGTCGGAATTTTCTTAACAGGCCGCTTCTGCTTGTTACATTTTATGACCTGGCAATTTTGTTACCGAAAGTTAGCACCATTGCTTGCAACCGCGATTCTGGGTACCTTGGTAACAATTTAATCCTCTCAGCAATTCAAGTTTTGTGGAAATTCTGGTGTAGCATATTTCGCAGCGCAATATTTATTACCTGTTTATGAGATGGTAACAAAATTTACCGAGCTTGGAATACGAACACAAACAAAATTTACTGAAAGCTAAATTTTGATAACAGGGTAAATAAATAGACTCGTAAAAAGAATTTGAGCTGGAACTCCGTATTTGAAAATTTATAATAAATCTATAGGAATGAAGTGTATCATTTTTGACTTTGATTGGACTTGTGGATTGGGAGTCCATATCATAAATTTGTTTGAAATTAATTCCTTGAATTTTTTCATGTACAAAATTAAGTAATCGTTATCACTTTCTACATATTTGCCAAGCGAATTTCAATTTTTTATATTCACGTCGTTTGACAGTGTTCACGACTCCGCGTGTAGGAATCCAGCGGTTTAATTTTTCTTAAATATTTTAAGGATTTTTTGACCTTGAAGTCTCTTACCCTATCGACACTTCATTTCGCGGAGCAAGTTTTCCATGGTTTGGAACCAAACTAAAGGTTAATAATAATAATAATAGATTGGCGCTTACACATATGTTAGTGTTTGGCCGAGCTTCTCCTCCGATTTGTGGCGTGCGCCTTGATGTTGTCACACAAAGGGGAGGGACCTACAGTTTTACGCCGACTACGAACGGCGATTGTATTTTTTATGAGAAGCTTTTTCATGGCAAAGTACCCTTGGAGGTTTGCCATTGCCTGGCGAGGGGCGACCGCTGTTAAGAAAAAACCTTTTTTCTAAATTTTTTTGCGATGTTGCTTTGGCCAGGGCTTGAGCGGAGAGGAAGCGCGCACTGCTTACCACTACACCACAGCGGCCGCTAAACTAAAGGTTAGGGTATCAAAATTTTTACGAAGTATTTTACGTGTAAGAGCCCCCCTAATGTTCACGACTATCACAAAAGAATGTCACGTATATTCTTTTTTCTTATTTAGATATTTTTCAAACAAATATCACTTTTCTATACACAACGATAAACAACATAATATGACTTTTAGATACAGTCTTTTGGAATTCGTCATTGCCATTTCTTATTTCTGGATTAGTTGGGTCACAAGCAATACCTATTTAGTTATGATAGTAATTCGTCAGTCAGACACTGTTATATAAAACCATTATTTGTGAATCTGTGCATACACAGAGAAACCAGTACCCAATGTAATAGAATAAAACTAAGATGTATCTATGGTTTTTTGTTAAGAAGATATACGAGTACCTCGTACTTCTATAGGGAGAATCCAAAATTTACCTCATTAAAAGCTAAAAATAGAAAATGAAAAACATAAAAAAGTCTGCGAAGACCTGCCCTCGATCTCGGGATCTACTGAATGGTGGTTTACAGCTCTACCTATTCGGCTACAAAGGTTGTCATACCGACACTATTCTATTTGATGATATGAACTACTTTTCATATGGAATTTAAAAGAAATTGAGAAGAAATTATTTCAAATGTATTCAAGAACACTTTTCATGAAATTAAGAAGTGTTTCTTTTTTATGCAATCAATAAGATTTTATGTACGAAATGTGATTTTCAAGATATATTCTTATAAATAGGTTAGGTTATTTTGGCTTGCTAACCGCCACACATATACCATTCTTATAAATAAAATCAATAGGAATTTTCACATAATGTTAATAAGGAATTTTTATGGCATTTTCTTCGTTCTTTCGCCCATTTTACCCCTTATCATAGAAAGTTTTCATAGAAACAATCTTCTTGTTTCTATCGGTCACATTTTTTTCACTGTGTGAGACTTTTCAATTCCATACCATTTTCCAACAACTCGAAGGCGACTTAATTTAATTAACCTTCGACATTGTTATCACTCATACGCCATGGCATGCGAGTAACTTGGGCTAGAGGTCAGAAATCAAGTGCATGCCTTTCTGCGAATTACCATTCAAAGGAAATTATTATAGACAATTGTAAACTGTTAAACATAGAATTACTAGTACCTACCTGCGAGACTATGAGGAATTGCTTTTAATAAAATGTTTTTTTGCTGCTCTCAGAGAAAAAGTTCGCTATGACCAGTAGGTGGTGCCCCCACCCAATTTTCAAAATCTTATGTCAATTAAAAAAAATCAGCTTCTAAAGTTACTGAAATCAGGCAGTTTTCGCATTCTTCATACACACTGTTGTATGGGAGGTAGGCATTTTTTCAGTCCAATTTCGTACATTTCCAGTAACAACCTACCTTGACCCAAGAGCAATCCAGACACCTAGTTTCGCTATTAAATTTTGCTTGAGTTATCATCGAATCTATCTCGATTCTGTTAGGCTATTACAAATAATCGTTACGTGAACAAGTACGCTCTGGAATAATGATAACAGTTTTATGTACATACGTAGTGTAAAATATAAGCAAAATAATATCGGTTATCCGGTTGGATATTGGTGTAAGACGTACAAAAAACATATTCGGTCACCCAAGGTTAAGGCCAGCCCTAGAAAAAAAAACTTATACAACGCTTGCATATCTCTTATTAGTTTATTATCACCATAGCCATATACATATACGGCTGTAAAAAAGTTAAGCAAATTTGGCCACGCGCTAGACCAATTAAGGGCACTGTAATGATGATATTTTTTTCTAATAGGAGAGAAAAAAGTATGGTTACCGATGGTTACCATTGACCGCCAGCCCACTAACAAATAAACTAATTTTTAAATTCGAAACTTATTCTTCAAATATCCCTCAGCTATTCAAACATCTATAAATTCACTGAGTAATAACAGCGTGCTACAGTCAATTTTACACACCCGAAAATCAATACACTCGCGAGAATTGGACCAAGTATATTGAAATTGCGTTTTTAGTTTTTCTCTCTGGCGTCAGGATTGTATTTAAAAGGACCTTTAAATTTCAAAAAAATATGCGCAATGTAGAATAACAATATGGGTATCACATAAAAGAGAAAATTTTGTGGAATTGCAAAAGATTAAATTTTTTGGTGTATAAGGACGAATATGCATTGAAGATGCTCCTTTAAAATTGTATCCTTCACTATCCCTGAAAATTCACAATATTTATTTTTGAAAAATCTATGTGTCAAAGACTTATATGTGCATACACCACATCTTCGAATTTCGTCCTTCTAGCTTTATTAGCTTAAAAAAAATATTAGAAAAGCCTGCTCGTCCTTTTGAACAAAAAAAATTTAATTTTGTTTTTGTCGCATACTAACTATTGGTATTATATTACACCGTGCGACAAAAACCAAAACAAAATTTCAAAACACAATGGCAAATTTGGATATTATGTACATACATATATAAGAAAAATGGTAGCAGTTTAAAAGAAGTAAGAATAACATAACATAAATTTAATACAGAATGTTAAATACTTACTTTTAAAGTACGAGTATGACTTTAACTGCATGAATATGACTTACGACTAACGACTTAACCACACGATACTCCATATTCTGATGTAAATTTTTATTCATCAGAGCAGCCAAATGAACTTTGGCAAATTTTAGTTCCAACTTCTTAATGCAAATTTTTAACTAATGACTAGTTTCAGTTAACAAACCACTCTTAAAAATAAAAACCAATAAGTGACCCGAATTTCTATTAGCTTTGACCATTTTAAGGTTATTCACCATTTGCCTTACTAGTAATTTTAAGATTATTTTAAAACTTTTCCTCCCAACCCCTTTTTGTTTAATTTGTAGCAAACTTTTTATTTGAAATTAACTCTGGGGTAGCAGACTAAATATATATACATATCTGTAAATTTATTTTATTTTTACATACATAAGTATATAAGGCATAACTTTTTGAGTTGTCATATAATTTTTGATCCCTAGAAAATATGTACGGCATTTCAAAATATTAATTATTACGATTTAAATGTTTTATTATTTTTAATTTTCCCTTCTTTTTCTGTTTGAATAATTTTTAATTTAGTACAAAATGCAAAAAAAAAATTACATACAATACTTAAATTTCATACGTATGTTTGTAATTTACTTCGAAACTTTAACTAAAAGCCATTTTCACAGTCGGCAGTTAACTATTGATTTTCATAACACAAATTGTGAGTTAACTCTCCACTGTGAAAATGCGCCTAAGAGAAACACAAGTACAAGATATGTTTTAAGAAAAAAATATGCAAACAAAACCAAACACACGTACACATGCATATGTCATACATAGGTTTAGCTCTACTTTTGTACATACACACATTTATACTCGATGCGTTAAATGAAGTTTTAGAAATAAAGTATACATATATAAAAGATGATCCGCTAGAAACGCGCATTTGTATACACTGACACATATGGAGCTGCGTCCAGCACATAACATATATATTTACATATACATACATACATATTTATTAGTATCAAATCACAACACACAAATAACATTAATCAAACTGGTACCAATAACAGAAGCATTTTTTACAATTTCTTCAATTTATATATGTATCAACATACAAAATGTTCATATGTATATTCATATATACAAAAAATCTATGTAATAAATCATATACATTAATACTTACACATCTACACCTGTATTTTGACCCTGTTAAACAGTAACGTATTAACTTAAGTTTTTACCTGCATGTAGCTACATATATGTATACACATATGAATATACACATACTCGTACAAATATACATATGCATATCTGCATATATTTATACAGAATAAATAAAATATTTATATACAATTACTTATGTACATATATACATAAATACCTAGTTGGAAATTTGGTTATGTATGTATGTTTTTGAAGACGCAAACTAACGGGAAACCGAACACGTACTAGTATGAATCTCATAACACAGTGCAGCAAAACTTTCGGAGACGGGATAATTCCAATTCCCAATGATAGCTTTGCGTTCAAAGAGCAAACCCCCAAGAGCTTTTTGTATACCAGAGTCGAACTTTTTTTTATGGACGAAAAAAATTTTACATTTGATTCTTGAAAAGCTTTTGAAAAAGTGAAAAAAAGGATTAAAAGTCATATATCAGCGAGATAGTTTGTTCGGTAAGATATGCATAGTAAACTTTTTCGAGGCATATTTTTGTAGTTCATTTCGAACACCCTTTTTGAGATCTTATAAAAATTGCATTTGAGTTCAAATACTGTGCGTTAAAATCAGGGCTGCACCAGAAAATTATTGATCCATAAGATCATTGTAAAGACCTACAGAAAGCAAAATAATTATAAACATTTTGCCTGGAAGTACGCAATGATTTATTCTTACGCCTTGAAAGGCCAGCATTTCTATCTTTTTTTCAGCTAGTCAATATACCTAGATAACGACCGAATCTCGATTTTTAAGGCGGAACCGAACCGAACTTCAGGCAACTTCGGTCGAAGCCGAACCGGAACCGAAAAAATTTCACGAAGAATAATTTTCTGGAATATTTTAAGCCTCTAGCGGTCACTAAAATGCACACTTTTTTTGTAAATAAGGTCTCAAAAAGAGGGGTCAAAATGACCCTTCTGCAAAGGAAACGTTGAAATGGAATGTTCTACGAAAATATTCTTAGGAAAATTTAACTAAATACGCCCGAACAAAGTATTGCGCTCAGATAACAATTTTAACCCTTTTCCACTTTTTCAAAAGCCTTTCAAGCACCAAACTTACAATTCTTATAGCTATAAGCTTTGGATTTGCTCTATGAACATAATTATCAAACGCCCGGACAACAATCCCAAACTTGTTGCACTGTGTAATTAGCAGACAGTTCGCGTTTGTGCTCCAGTTTTACCTTGAAATGTATAGAAAATCCAGTGTATGATAGCAAGCAAAAAACTATAAAAGTATCGCAATAAGGCTCTCATCTAGGGACCCCTAAACATATTTTTTGCATACCGTCGCATGTAGGTATAAACAAGCAGACACGTGATTTTCCTGCGACATTGCCAGTCCCTATGATCGACACTTTCCTGGTCGCATGACTACCTATCTCCACATAGTTACATACATACATACATGATATTTTCCCACTGGGTATTTATAACACAACTACAGTAAAATACCCTAACACGTACACATAGTAATTCACATTCACACATGATAAGTATATACTCAAATACATTTATATATCTGTACTCATTAACATGTCTACATACATATATATGTATATCTATAAACTACGTGTATTATATCTATTTAATTCAGTTCTACTTGTTATTGTATTGTAATTTTTCTCGTCTAAGCACCTGCCAATACCAATTTTTCTAATCGAATATTTAATTTCTTCTACTCACTCAAACATTGCACGAATTTGCAACGCATTGCATTGCATATGCAAAACCGTTCGTCACAAATACACACCAACACATTTACCTACGATTTCCCCCCGTATGCGCCTGGCTGACGACGATCGAAATGTAATGTTGTGTCATCATTGTCCTGGTACGCTTGCATTATGGCACCGCCGTAACCGCCTACTTCATTTGATTCTATATGTTGTGACTCTGATGTGACTTTTCTGACTGCGCGCCTTCTTACGTGCGTGCCTGGCTGACTTTGATTGGTGCCGTTGATTCACCCCATTAATAATGCATAGACACATTGTCGTTTGCGGTCATATAACGTACGAGTCGGTGTCGCATTTCTTAAAGGATTTCCTGCACGAGGATCGTGAGGATGTGGATGTGGAGGTTGTATTTTTACATCGGTAAGTTTCTGAATTTTTCATAACTGTTGTCAATGTACTCTTAAGTGGCTATCCATAAAAGCGTATGTATGTATGTATGTATGTTATTCTCATACATACTTATGTAAGTATGTTTCAATGGCTTTATGTGCTGATACGTCTTTCAAAAGATATAAATATACATATATTTAGAAATGGAGAGTATAATAGATCTACGTACATATGTTACTACATATATATATTACAGCTTTATACATATATGAATTATACTTAGCTTATTCAAGTAGGCATACGTATATGAAAATGATATGTAGGAGTTTACAGTTAACACACATATAAATACTTTATTCAAACTGTTGCTAATATTTCAAATATCGTAA
The DNA here is from genome assembly GCA_029783565.1 of Rhagoletis cerasi. NCBI lineage: Eukaryota > Metazoa > Arthropoda > Insecta > Diptera > Tephritidae > Rhagoletis > Rhagoletis cerasi. The sequence goes on from JAPVRG010264934.1 coordinate 15,826, forward strand.
TTGGCTATTAAAAACAGTACTAGTATATGCATTTATATTCCGAATATTTTGCTTCTTAAAATTTTTATTATATAAACTTGGTGCACTCACATATAAACAAAATAATATAGATTAAGGAAATTTGGACTCTACCTCCCCCCAAAATATATTCTCTCCCTTCTACAATGAGTTTTTAGATCTCTTCAATTCAGAGTAAAAGATGGATAAGCAACGAGTGTGGTGCTAAGCTCAGCGGTTAGCGTGCTAGGTTTGCACATCGACTCTCTCTGCTTCCAGAAAGAAGTCTGATGATGTGGTGAGGTGATCTACGGAACATCAGAAATAACCTCTAACGCTTAGACCTTTTTGCTTATTTAATTTTTCCAAAAAACAAATAATGGTACATAAGTACACAGCTCAATAACACTTATAATAAATTATATTAAATTCCGGACACAAATGAGAATTGCATTTCAAATTCAATAAAAAAATGCTTGCCTCAAGTGTGCCACTAATTTTGAAAGTGGTCTAAGTCGTTTCATACCTCTTAAGCTTAAATGACCGATTACTTGTAACCGAATGCACCTGTAAATCGTTCTATCCTCATAAACTAATGACAAAACCTTTAACCTTTGGTTAATAAACTTGAACGAATAACCGACGGGTTCAAATACGGGTAAATGATCATTTAACCACAGAAGGTGTGAAGTGACTTAGACCACTATCAAAATTATGGGTACAAATAATCTTCAAATACAGAGAAGAGAATTTTTTATAGCTTTCAAGGCTACTTACTAGGGCGAAAAAGCACGTTGTATACCACTGGCGAAAGCCACAGCGAGGAAAAAAATCTCAAAGCCAAGGGAAACGCAATTTTCCACAAATCCTTTGTTGGTTAAATCGTGCCCAAAGACAAAACACCTTCGTAACAAAGACAGAAAAATTGTTGAATGCACACTTATTGAATACAAAGTAGTTCAAATTAAAGACGAAGTGGTTTAAATTGAAGACTTACGCCTTTGCAGCTGCTGTGCTTAACATAACAAAAAGAAAAAAAAGAAAAATCTTTGTTTTTACATAGTTTTTTTAACCGCTTGTAAACACAGAATTGAATAGTTGTGGCATAGAATTTATCTTAACAAAAATACCCTCTCTTTGTGTACTTACTCTTTCGTTTTAAAACCGCAGTAGCTACATGGTTGAAGATAAAATTCCTTCTGCAGAAATTTTTACTCTGTCTCTATCTTTGCCAACTCGTCGGCTATGCAATTTCCATAAATGTCTCTGTGTCCAGGGACCCATACAACAGTCAAGGAGCATTTTGATGCCAGCAGGTTAAGGATTCTTCTGCGTGCTATGCCTACCTTGGACGTTGTTCCGTTAGATTTTAAAGTTTTTATAGCAGCTTAGCTGTCAGAATATACATATTGCGATATGCCGTTCTGGAGGGGCGGAGATTATGAGCCAACGAGCGTCCTCCATTAAGGTGTTTAGCTATGCTTGAAAAACGCTACAATGGTCCGGTAAGCAGAAATTGGGGTTTAGTGTTCCATTGTACTATATGTGGTTTTATTCCCCATTTTTTCCTATAGCCATTTTGCAAACATTCAGAGCTGTATTAGCCTTTATATTTTTCTTTATGATTAAAAATATTTTCTAACTATAAAACTATCTCATTCTTTTTCTTAGATTATATAATTTTTTTTTCACAGGTCAAATAAATTAATCAGAAATTATCTAAACCATGTCCTTAAGTATCTAGGACGACTTTCCCGGTAACCCTGTATACAAAAGATGTGCGTGTGTCGGCGATTCTTACCCCACACCACTATATTAGGATCCACCAATCAGCGACATTGACTCGTATACCTAAGATGCTTTCAAAAGTTTTTAACATTTAAAGCAGAATCGGTTCGACAGCTTTGTGCCACAATTTTTTGTCAAAAGCCCCAACCGAGTTTTTCGGATCCCTACATTAATTTTTCTCCTCTGGGCAGGATTACCTAGTTCACGCCTTCTTCAAAGAAAGAATTCAGGCATGCTGTAGAATGTGAGTTAACTCTTCACTCTGTAACCGGTATAAGTACGGCGGAGGCTCACGCCATTAGTCTGTGCGCGGAGATTGATCGTCAGCGAAAGTATCGCAACGAAAAAATCTTGATATTAAGCGATAGTCAGGCCGCATTTAGGGCCCTACTTTCCCATAAAATCAAGTCTGCCTTTGCTCTCGAGTGCGTCGAGAAACTAAAGGCTTTATGAGCAAACAGATAAAGAAGAGACAGACAGGCTGCTGTAAAGGCAGCAGCAAGAACACCAATAGGCCCCGATCCCTTCTTTGCAATAGGAATATACAAGTAGAGAACTTTACTAGAATCAAGCCCCTGGGTAGCTCCAGGCAAAGAAGCTATTGCGAGGATACAACAGAAAAGATACGATAAGCTCATTAACCTCCTAAAGAACAAATTAAGGATTCTTAACAGACAATTGCAGATTAAAAAGTCATCTACACAAACTCGGGTTATGGTGTAATGATTTATGCCGTTTTTGTGGCAATA
>JAPVRG010264997.1:1019-11823 GCA_029783565.1 Rhagoletis cerasi
TATCTATTTAGGATGTTTGGGATGGAATTTACGGCCTTAAGAGCTCTTTGCATGCGGATATTGATGGTTTCTCATCCTATCTATTAAAGAAATGTCCCGCCCTTACATATCCTCTTTTGCTAATTTTCAATAAATCGTTAGAATCGGGGGAGTTTATAGATGAGCGGAAAGTTACGTCCATCCCACCTTTATTCAAGGCTGGTAATAAAAAATGCCTATTTCCAAACTTTCTACGACATCGAAGCTGTTTGAATATATTATCAAACAAAAGTTTTATTTTGCCATAAAGCGTCACATATCAAATAACCAGCATTGTTTCATGGCTGGCAGGCCAACCGTCACTAATCTTGCTGTTTTCGCAGAATTTTGTACGTCGGCTTTCAATGACGATTTAAAAATTTTTAAAACAATTTCAAGTCGCTCTGATTCATCTAAGCTCCAATCAGATCTCAATAACGTCGTGGCATGGTGTGATAAAAATCACCTTCATCTAAATATCAGTAAATGTTCTCACATACCGTTTTCTAAGTCTAAGCAGTTATTTGCTACTTCATATTTAATTAAGGAATCGCGCCTCACTACTTAGGATGAAGTTTCGGATGTCCGGGAAATTTTTGATTCCAAATTCCTTTTTCTGGGTCATTTAAGTTATATAATTTCTTTTACACTTGCCTTCATTCGGCGCTTCGGATCAGACTTTACTGATCCTTACACTCTAAAGTTACTATTGATCTCACTAGTACGATCTGATTTAATATATGCTGTCTTTATATGGAGGTCACATCACCTCTGTCACATTAATAGACTTGAACGAGTTCAAAAGAATTTTCTTCGTTTTGCTCTCAGATCGCTTAACTTTGATGGTCCGCCCAAAAATTTTCTCGGGAATAACAAGTCTCCTAACTATGCTGGATTAGTTCATATATTACTACGTGCATATCAGATGATGGGTTGTAACATGACATTAAAATACAGTTCCTGCATTCTCATCTCACCTCTTTTCCCGAAATTATGGGAGCAGTGAGCGAAGAACATAAAGAACGCTTCCACCAGAATATTGCTGCATTTGAGCGGCGTTACCAAGAAAATGGGAACCTCCAATGCTTGCTTACTATTGCTGGAATGCCGTCAGGGAAGCACGGAAATCCTAAGAACATTTAAGCAAATCAAAAAAATAAAAATTACACGTATTCCAAGCAATCGCTAAAATTATCACTGAACGAACTTTTTATTTAAGCATGAACTAGTATCGTTAAGTATTTTTGTAGTAGGCTTTAAGAAATCCTGTATTTTTTTTTCTTTATTGATTGCGTATTTAAATTAATACAGAGTTTTCTCAGAAAAAGAACATTTTGTGTGGGAAGAAAGCTTAACATACATAGTTATATATATATATTTACTACGCTGTCAACTGCGTTAATTTTGTGGATAGAAATAAAAATTGCTTATAAAATTATGGTTTAGTAAAAATCAGAATGAGTATAATTGAATTTAGTTTAGAGTATGTATTTACAATTCGAAATTATAATTGCGTAACAGCAGACTTTTAACTTGTCTTTTGAAGTCAATAATATTAATACATTTTTTAACACATTCTGGTGATTTGTTGAACATTCTTACGCCATAGCTGCGTATTGAATTAGTGCTTCTTTGAGTTCGGAAAAATCGACTCCTTATATTAAGTGTGTTTCTGGACTCGTATATTGGATTTTCTGCGAAGTTTAAGTCAAAGTTATGTTTGATCAGATTATTTTTGATCTTGAATACAATCAAGAGTGTTTGCAATGTGCAGTACTTATTAATGTTTAATCTGTTTTCATAGAGACTAACAGTTGGAGTTAATTTCGGTGGAAATAAGATATTTTTTACTGTTTTATTTTGCAGATTTTGCAACTCGTTAATTTTGTTTTCCGAACACCGGCTCCAAATTGGGTTTAAATAGGTAATTTGGGACATGAAGTACGCATCATAAAGCAGCCAGAGCTGTTTTCTGGGGATATTATTTCTATATCTATAAATGGCAAAATTTCATGGAATTATATTTAGTTTCGGTTTGTTAATATGCTCAAAGCAATTAAGATTAGTGTCGAACCACATTCCTAGATACTTCAATTTTTCCACTCTAGTAATCATTGTGTTTTCAAAAGAGAAACCAGGAAAATCACTCAAGCTCGGAATTGGCCCATAATTATTGAAAATAATAAATTTAGTTTTTGCTAAGTTAATTTTTAATAGATTACAGTCAAGCCATTGCTTGATTTGATCTAAATCCATCTTTATGTTAGCAACTAATTCGTCTGGTGTACTTGTAGAATACATAAAGGTTACATCATGAGCATAGAACTGTGGGACCCCTTTCAGTTTTATTCCTAATATATTATTAATTAATATCTATTATAAACAATGTTGCCGCCAGTTTTGATCCTTGTGGTACACCTGTTCTAATTTTCAAAGTCGAACTTCTTGCATTATTTATCTGTATAAATTGTTTTCTATTAGCTAAAAAAGTTTCGAAAAGTTCATTGCCCTTTAAACCCAACTCAGCTAGCTTCCGAATCATTATTTCTAGGTTTACTGAATCAAACGCCTTCGATAGATCGATAGCTAAAAGAGCAGCATAATTCTTTTTGTCGAAGTTTTCATATATGAATTCTGTGCAAGATATAAAGGCTGCCATCGTATTGGAGCCTTCAACAAATCCAAACTGATTTTTATAAATTATATCATTTTCTGAGAGAAATGTTTTCAGCCGACTAAGAAGAATGCTTTCGAATATTTTATCGACCGTACTTAATTTAGGTATTGGTCGGTGGTTTGAGCATAATTCTTTGCTTCCTACTTCGTGCACAGGAACTACTGAACCTACTTTTAATTCGTCGGGATACTGGCCAGAGCGAAAACAATCGTTAACACATCTACAGATCGCACTAGCAAGATGGTTCTTGTACTTTTTGATGAATCCCGCAGAAATTCCGTCCGGGCCATTTGCTGATTTTGTATTTAAACTATCTATAGCATTTATAATTTCTATTGGACTACATTCGCTTAAGGTGAAAGAATATTTGATATTATTTGCTGGATGATCTATATAATCGATTACATCTGGCGTTTTAATTACTGTTGTGAAATATTCATTAAAGCTATTTGCAATTTCTGTTTTGTCCATGATAGTTTTTCCCTTATATATAATCTGACCGACTTCAGTCACATTTTCAAATTTTTTTCCGTAGATCATTTCCTTTATAATTGACCATGTTTTATTTCCAGAGTGTATGCTTTCTTTTGTGCGATTGCCATAATATTGTTTTTTCAAATAGCTGATCATATTTTTAGCGCGTTAAGCTCAGTTTCAAAATAAAGGTTGTTTTTATATTTTGTCTTCATTTTATAGCACTTTTTTTAACTCTAATCATTTTTAGAATTTTAGAATTCATCCAAGGATTTTTGCGTTTTTCTCCTGATTTCTTTATCTTGTTTGTACACTGCTTTATACCATTAGATAGCGAGAGATAAAAATCACTGAAAGAAGTTTTTTGGCACAGTAATCAAATACTTCAATCAGGCTGTTGTTATTTTCCTTAGAAAGTTTCTGGTTTACGTCTACATCGAGGTAGATTAGTCTGTGCTCTGATATCGGATTATCTTCAAGGGAAAGGAAGTATTTTAAGTTCAATTTATCCGTTAAAACGTGACCTATTATACTTCCAATGGTATTTTTCTTTCTAGTAAACATATCTTGACTTAAACTATTCACGAAAACGAAGCCATTACTGTAAGTTGTGTTAAAGTAATTTATCGCTTTGTTATTATTGTTAAGATAATACTTATGAAATTAATAAATAAATAACATTTTAAAAAAACCTTTTCAACACCTATTCGCCCTTGTGCACAAAAATGTTAGTCTTTCTGAATTCTGCAGAATTTTCTTTTTCATTTGGCACCCACCTTGCTATATTACATTGCACTGAATTTTTTCAATAATTTTTCCAATTAATCATATCTTTGAAGTTTCAAAGTCGTTTTTAAAAAAAATCCTGACGACACAGAGAAAAACTAAAAACGCAGTTTTACTATATTTGGTCGCTAGTTTCGCAAATTAATTGATTTCTTTTGTGTGTGTAAAATTTACTGTCGCAAGTTGTAATAAACTCATCACAGAGAGTGCAGCAGCCACCAAAACTTAACTATCTGCCTTACTTTAGTCAATGAGTGGTTCTTTTCTGGCTACATGTCAGAGTAACCTGAATATTTGACATACCTAATATAAAAGAAGAAATCAGCTCTGCATTTCTAACTAAAAATGAGTCGATTATGACGTTCTTGCTTCCAGCAGAAAGCTAAACGATTTTCACAGCATCACTCATACGCTAGGGTGCACGCTTTAGATGCGAAGGGGAAGAAATTCCTTCTAACTGTGCTGCGCCAGCAAACAAACCACATGTGGCATGTAGGGCGAAATAGTTTGCGATAAGTTTAGTTTGCGCTTTTAGAAGCACACATACTCCTAAATTAATACAAGTATGTACATACAAATATACGCTCTACACCCATATCAATTGAGAGGGTCAATAGCAAGTGATTACGCTTAAAATTCGGCAGATGAGTTACCATTTACCAAAATGGCAAACGTTAATTGGCTCAAACGATTGACTAGATTTCGGTGTAGGATTGGCAAAAGTTGAAACCACAAATAGTTTGACCCTGAAAAGGGCAAAGCCACACAAAGAAATTACTTCAATTGTAATTGACTGAGGGCAATGGGACTCTTCACGAAAACTTTGCGTTTCTAAGAAAGAATTTTACAATGCAGAGGAGTGTCTCTGCGAAATTCATTACCTTTATGGTGTTTTTTTTTTATTTGTACAGAATTGCGCTGAAAGCATAAAAGAGGCAAGAGAAAGTTGACGTTAGCATTTTTGCACAATAAATAGATCCAATCGCATTTCTTTCATTATAGGGAAATCAGGCGATTCAGCGATTACTTGCATTTAAATATAAAGAAATTACTTTTTGCATCCCATTTGTCAGAATAAAGAATTTTCCAGCTTACGCCCTTCTTCTGACCTTCTAGAGCAATAAATCAATGAAATCAGATGTGGTGTTAGGCTACCTCTATTTTGGTTTATCATAGTATCTGTTCAGTTGTCTCTAAGGCATGCAACTCAGTTCTTCTCATGGTCACGAACCGACGATCGGAGTAAGGCCTTAGCATAGAATAGATAAGAGTTTCCTTCTAAAGTTACGCTCCGATTTGAATAAGTTTCGGTCTACTCAAAGTTTGGCGAGAGCCCACGTACCACGTTACCAATTGTTATTTCTGTCTTACGAGTCTAAAATGATGCAATAGGAAGAAAGAAAACGCCGAACAATATCCTGACGGTAGTTCTGCTGACAAGCCCATTCTCTTAAAATCCATCAATTACCGTCTTATCTCCTAGTCCGGAACCTTCAAAACTCCTTTAATAATAAATCATAAGCGTCTCGATGACCTTGTACGGGATATGCATCTGACGAAAGAAAACTCGGACTTACTTGCGTCCCGATTAAAGCAACGGAATTTGTTGCAAGAAGTAGTTCGCGTATGCAAATACCGTAAGTGCCATCACAGATACGTGGATTGTTTTTCTAACAATTACAATCTGCTAATTTTCGCGTGAATGAAACAGACGAGCCCGTACAGAGCACCTTATTCGAGGAAAATGGCCGGAGAGAACTTTAAACATACCAGGACGAAAAAACGTTAAAAATTAACCACTTGTGGACCCAAAAAAATGTTACTATCCCCTCTGCTTATAGAACTGGGGTTTATCAAAAACTTTGTTAAAGCCTTATACAAAAGTTCGTCCGGTTTTCTTTACTTAAAGAAAAGGTTTCCTTCTCTGAGTGAAGCGAAAATAAAAGAAGGTATTTTTGGTAGGCCCAGATGTAAGGACACTTATCAACGAACCGCAATTTATATCATGCTTAAACGATATAGAAAGAGGCCTGGCTCTTATTCATAGGGGTGACCAAAAATTTCTGTACGTCATGCGGACTGCCCCGACCCCTCGTGTCGGTGGGGCGGGAATGCAGGTTAAATCCGCTGGGATTAAAAAAAACAAACCGCGTCTCCTAACTATGCTGAAGTTGTTCATAGATTACTACGTGCATATCAGATGATGGTTTGTAACATGATATTAAAAATACAGTTCCTGCATTCTCATCTAAGCTTTTTTCCCGAAAATATGGCAGCAGTGAGCGCGGATCATGCAGAACGCTTCCACCACGATATTGCCGCATTTGATCGGTGTTACCAAGAAAATGGGAACCTGCAGTGCTTTCTTACTCTTGCTTTAATGTCGTCAGGGAAGCATCAGAATCCTTTTATAACAGAATGTTTAAAAAATTAAAACAAAAATCCTTACAATTCAGAATGTAATAAAAGTGAAGTACTGCATTTTTTCAGTAATTTAGTCATTTCTTGTTTTTTAATAATAAAAAAGTTTTAGCTAATCCGGTATTTCTTTATTTCAACTTTATTCAAAAAGTATATGGATTTAAGAAATATATGTTTTGTTCTGATGGGAAACAAAAACGTAATTTTTGTCGGCTAGTGTTAGTATACAGCTATAAAGTGTCGCAACCGTGAATATCTGAGACTCACTTTAGAGAGAGTTGTTCACCCTTCCGGATCTCCCATATTCATAAGACTAACGAAGCTATGTGTAAATGGTTTCGATTAGACCATTTAATGTTTATTTATTATTATTTTAGAGAAACATTTTTTGAAAGTGATCAATCTTCAATATGACTCAATTTAAAGAATATTCAGCACTTCCACTACCAAACGACGGGAGGTCGAGGTGGGAAAGAGAGCAGCATACAAAAAATGTTCGGTACCAGATAATAAAACTGAGTGCTCTACTTATGGCTTTTTTATCAGATTTTTTTAGCTTTTAAACGCTAGGGGCCGCTTTCTCAAGTAGCCTTTAAAATGTATCTGCACATGGCCTTATTGAAAATTACCAATACCAATACCAGTACCAATACCAATACCAGTACCAACACCAATACCAATACCTATACCAATACGAATACAAATACCAATACCGAGACGAATACCTATACCAATACGAATACCAATACCATTACCGATACCTATACCAATACGAATACCAATACCAGTACCAATACCAATACCAATACCAGTTCCAATACCAATACCAACACCAATACCAACATCGGTATCGGTCAATACAAATACCAATACTAATATCAATACAAATATCAATACCAATACCAATACCATTACCAATGCGTATACCAATACGAATACCAATACCAGTACCAATACTAATACAAATACCAATACCAATAACCCTATTAATAACAATGCCAAGACCAAAAACAATACCAATACGAATACAAATACAAATACCAGTACCAATATCAGTCTCAATACCAATACCAATACAAATACCAATACTAATGTCAATACCAATATCAGTACCAATGCCGATACCAATACCAATACCAATACCAATACCAATACCAATACCAATACCAATACGAATACCAGTACCAATACCAATATCAGTATCAATACCAATACCAATATCGGTACCAATACCGATACCAATACCAATACGAATACCAGTACCAATACCAATATAAGTCTCAATACCAATACCAATACAAATACCAATACTAATGTCAATACCAATATCATTACCAATGCCGATACCAATACCAATACCAATACCAACATCGGTATCAGTACCAGTACCATTACCAATACCAATATCAATACAAATACCAATAACATTACCACTAACATTACCGCCAGTACTATTACCATTACTATGAATGAATCATGAATCGCTGCCATTTACGAAGCTGTTAGTCATTCTTTTCTCATTTTAATTGATGCCACTGATATTAAAATGACAAAATGGACTACACAAAAACAAAAATAGCAATGTTTAAACAAAAAACGAAAAGAGAGAAAAATGATCACAAACACGCAGCAATTGAAATGAGGACTTAAAATAAATTTTCAATTTGCTATTTCAGCGACGAATCTAATCAACGGTAGCGCATTTAAATGCATACCGCCACACAGCCAGTGGTTATTAAGTGAAGATGCGGTGAGTGAAGAGAATAGTGTTGTGTGTAAGCTGTTACAAGTGTAGCACTAGAATCAGCATCAGTCATCTATGTACTCTACCGCTGGCACACTGCAAAGCTGAGTGGCGACATTAATAGCAGCATACGTCCGCAGCACTAAATTTCCATTTATATTAAAATCTTAATTTTTTCTATTCGAATTTAATTTTTCTCTATTTGCTATCTGCATTCACCAACGCAAGCACTTCAGCATTCAAGTACAACGCTTGCAGCATTTCATCGAAATCGCAGCAATTCTATCAATTTTATTGCGCTTCTGTGGTTTCGCCAGCTATTACTTAAGGCGAAGCAGAAGAACAATAGCAAAGCCAAAGCATTTTGCATTTTTACGCTATCGTAAAGTTTTTCGTTCGGACGAAAGTGAACTTTAACTTGTTTCAGTGGTCTATTAAAACGCTCATAACAACTTGTTCGCTCCTCTATAATATAATATTTATTGCCTCATATACTTGGCTTATCTTCTTTTTATATGTAATTTTCCATTTTTTTTTTATTCTACTCACTAGCGTTTTGCTTGCTTTTCTGCACTAGCAGCTCAACATGTTGTTAATTTTATGGCCAGCCATCAACATAAACTTTCTTGGCGAGTCAATTTTTTATGCTCTTCAGCATGCAATGCATTCTTGGGTTGCAATTTTTCTCAAGCAAATGCGTGAATGAGTACTTATTTGAATGAGTATGTGTGTGTTTGTAGATTGCAATGCGCTTGTGCAATATTGTTTGTATTTGTAGCATGGAGTGGCAATCTTGGTATTTTGAGTGCCTCATCACATTTACATGCAACAATTTACCAGGAGCTCATTTCAAATATTATGTATCCGAGGAAATTGTTACTTAAAATACTGGCGGTAGTTAAATGATTTCACACTGATAACAATAAATCACAGAGGCGTTTATCTTACTTGTGCATAAACTGTAAATAAATAGTTATGTTTTTGTAAGTAAAGAGATAAGGCGTTATTGGGGACTCAAAGAAAGAGGCAGGCTATGAGGCATTAGTCTTTTGATAAATGAAATTTTTACCTAAGAAATGAGAAGAATACTCTAAACTGTCAAAACCTGCTAACATATCTCTGTTGGGTAACTGTAAATTTTCTTAAAGAAATATGTAAATAGTATACGAGAATTTTTTTCTTGAGAGATGCAAACGGATTCTAGAAATTTTTATATGTAGAAGAAAATTTACTTTTCAGTCCCTGAGCGCATTTTTAATTGAATTTTTTGGTTTTCTTGATAGCTGGATACTTGTTTTAGTTTCAAAAGTGACCATATCCCAATTGGTGTTATGGTACTTTATAGGAAGCGACATAACAATTCCAAAGTTAAAAATTGAGATTATATCCGAGTACCAATTAATTCTAGTTTATCATGTTATCGAAATATTGCTTATAATGCTTAATACTTGTTTTTGTTAACATATTTACATATCTGTGGCGTTTTATTAAAGCACTTTAAGTGATTATAGAAGGTTTGACTTTGAGTTAAAAAATAATAACTTTCCCTTGAAAAGTTTTATATTTTTACTAGCTGACCCGGCAAACGTTGTTCCGCCACATTTCTAGTGAATATCTTAGTTGTTAAATAAAAAATAACGAATGTAATGTAAGTTATAGTACTCCATCGTGAACACTTCCAGGGGTATGCAGTATGAAAAATTCGGTTTGTGTGGGAGGTGGCACGCCCCTTTTTCCAATAGCCACAATCTTTCTCCATAGTTTGCGATTGCTTTCACATATATCCATACAATGTTCGAGTCCTCTTCCATGAACATTTCCCGGGATATGCAGTTTTAAAAATTCGGTTTGTATGGGAGGTGCCACGCCCCCTGCACCTAACGGTATGTAATACACTTTACATCAGATTCTCATACCTACCAAATATACACAAGAAATTTCATAAAGATCTGTCGAGCCGTTTCAGAGGAGTTCGACCACAACACCAGGACCGAGACTTTTATATCTTATAACTTTAAACGAGTTATTCTTGTATATTTGTATATTTGTATATCCACCACTATCTCGGGAACGGTTTAAGCGATTTGGATGAAATTTGGTATATGGGTAGCATGCTTTGTTTTAAGATTTTCTACTTTGGTGTTGCCACTTGGGGTGGTTCACAGGCTTGCCACCTATATCAATTTTTTTTAAATATTAAGCAATATATAGCAATATGGGTATCAGATGAAAGGTATTTTAGACCGTATACCAACCAAAGTATTTTCGAGTAGGGTTGCCACCTGACTGCATTTTAATTATTCCTTCTTATATCGACCACTATCTCGGGAACGGTTTAACCGATTTCGATGAAATTTGGTACATGGATAGTATGCTTCCTTCTAAGATTTTCTACTTGGATGTTGCCACTAAAGGCAGCTTAGAGGGTTGCCGCCTTTCCGAATTTTTTTTTAAATATTAAGCAATATATGGCAGTATGGGTATTAGATGGAAGGTATTTGAGGCCATATATCAACCAGAATATTTTCAAGTAGGGTTGCCATCTAGGGTTGCCACCTGACTGCATTTTAATTATTCCTTCTTATATCGACCACTATCTCGGGAACGGTTTAACCGATTTGGATGAAATTTGGAGTGCGCATGCTAACCGCCAAACAGGCTTAAGTGACTTTTTGTGGTTAGTG
>JAPVRG010265050.1:12089-25639 GCA_029783565.1 Rhagoletis cerasi
CGACGAGAGAGGACTTTACTTCTCAATTGCCTACTCAGTCCAAAGTAGCACTTGTTGGCAAGAGTGATTCTCCGTTGGATTTCAAGGCTGTTACCATTATTATTGGTGTTAATGCTGGTTCCCAGATAAACGAAGTTGTCTACTTTTTCAAACTTGTAACAGTCAACAGTGACGTGGGTGCCAAGACGCGTATGCTCTGACTGTTTGTGTGATGACAGATATGTATAATTATGTATGTATGTTTGGAAGCGTTTAACTTTCTAAACGAAATTTGCAAATTTGTCAATTTGACAACCAACTAATTTATTAAGGTACTATAAACAGCTAATCAACAATAATTTTTTGTACATTTTAGTCATCAATTAAAAAATTGTATTATTAAATCTCATTAATATCAAAGAATTGCAAATGACATGCAAGAATAAATTCATATCATTTATCGTTTTATGGAAGAACGTCATAATCAAAAAAAAAATAAGAATATCGTTTGGTATGCAGAAATTTCTCGTTCATACGATATCTGTTAATTAATGGTCATAAGGACAGAGTTTTACTTTGCTGCAATTTTACTCTTTTTCACTTTAAGCAAATAAGAATAAAAACCACACTTTGACCAAAAAAGAACCCAAACTAAGGTTTGATGTGGTCTCTCACCTAATGTTACTTTTTGACTGTTTGAAACCAGTCTAGTGCACTACTACTAGGCATTCCACTTCCATAGTCAGAAAGCTGGAGTGGCACTGGGTGCCAAGATTGGCACCAATGAGTTCTTTCTCTACTCATATCCCCGCTATAAATAAATGACTGGGTGGAACCGATGAATTCTTTTGTGGATGGGTCGAAGGGAAGGTGGAGGTATCCTTCGTGGCAGTTCTCAATCAGTCGATTGGCTGCTCAACCCCGCCACTTTGTTTTTGTCCTTGTCTTTCTCCTTGTCCTTGCTTTTGTCTCTGTCGTCAGCTTTGTCGTTGCCCTTGTCCTTGTGTTTGTCTTTGTCTCCCTCTTAATCTTAATTGCAATCTTAATTTTAATCCTACTCTAATTCTTCATCATAACTTTAATCTTAGCCCGAATTTTCATCTTTCTTTCGATTTCAAATCTGTTATATTTAATTTAGTATACAAATTTATTTGACAACTTAATTTTCATAAGAATATTAATTTGTCGTTGAAATCATTAAAAATATGACTAAATAAAGGCTTTCATAAGCAACTTTTCGTATTATACTAGTATTGCATGAGTACATTTTCTTTGGACATAGCGATAAGTTTTAGTAAACCCCACATTTTTTTTACTTAGTAAATTAATAAGAATACATATCAGCTAAAAATGAAAATGGTTTCCATATTATTTTGCTCAAAAAGATCAATACAACTGTTATGCTTACAACGCGAAGGCTATTTCTACTCTATTAGTAAAGCTTAAAGCATTCAAACGCACCCACCTTTAAACAAGCATGTCAGTGGCAAGTCAACAAATGAATTATATTTTAATCCATCAATTAAATATTCGCAACATCTGAATTTTTGATTTACTATCGCGCAAGTTATTCCGATCAATATATGAGAACAACTTAAACTTGAAACCAATTTTATGCGAATAATTAGTTTATTGCCTTTTATGACAGCGCTTTGCTCAACTCAAAAGCAACGAGGTAGAAAAAACAAATGAAATTCAAGTTGAACACATCAATCTCTTTTTTTGCAATGTGGCGATATTGAATTGTATTCCACAGATGCTGGGGTGCAGCAGCTAACGAGCGAACAGCAACAAAGTCTTCAGCAAGTTAGTCAACCAATCAACCCACATTGGCACTTATGAAAAGTGCACTGCAAAATAAAAAAAAATAAAAAAATAAACTAGAACAAATCGTACTGAAATTGTGATAAAACAAGGAGACGCTGAGTCGACGGCATTACTGGTTTAATAATGATTTATAAGTTTTGATATTTCCAATTCAATTGTAGCGTATCAGTTACAAAGTCAACTCTCATACAAGCAATGGAAAGCAGTTAATGTTAGTTGCCTCGCAATCATACTCGTACATAGTTGCACCAAGTCAGCTGCTGCATATAATGAAAACAACGATCAAATTACCATAATTAGGCGCGCTAATATCGTTGACTCCGTCACCGTAGCCGATTGTACACCGAGGTTACTCACACTCCCCAGTGACCAATTGTGGCCAAACGACTAGCCGCCTTGCGGACTAACAAAGGCTAAATAGCGAAAAGGCGATGGCGGCGCTTAACTATTGTAGTCAATAACAATTCAATCAGCCAAACAAAAGCGTTGTGGAAAAGTAAACAAATGGGCCACTAAAATATACAAATATGCATATGTATACATAAGTATGTACGTAATCGGCATAGTAAACTACCTGTTACTTGAACCAATTAACTAATGCTATAACTGCACCCAGAAAAAGGTTTAGTTATAATTACCAAGATTTGGTTATAGTAACCAAATAGCATAGTTGGATATGGCGAAATGATTATTTAGTTGGCGAAAGTCTACACTTTACTTGAGCCTTTTAGTTGGCACAAATGTATTTTTGTTAATAATTACAAAACCACTGTCCTGATTGTGGCGTGCGTCTCGATGTTTTGACACAAAGAGGAAGGACCTACAGTTTAACGCCGACTCCGAATGGCGATTGTATTTTTATGAGACGCTTTTTCATGGCAGAAATACACTCGGAGGTTTGCCATTGCCTGCCGAGGGGCGACCGCTGTTAAGAAAAAACATTTTTCCTATAATTTTTATTGCGATGTTGCTCGGACCAGGGCTTGAACCCAGGCCCCACTATACAGCGGCCGCCATGCGCAAGTCATAGCCATACTTAAATTGCGCGTTGAGCTTTTCGCGTGCATGCTTTTCTCTCTCTAGCTTATCATATTTCTACACACAGGCGCAACGACCGCTGCACTTATTTAAGGGTGGCTTACAAGCATGAATATTTTTAGCTCTCTAAACAAATCGCGGTTGCCTCAACTAAGATTTTGTAAATATAACCACACCATGTGTTGAGAAAAAGAGCTTATATATACGTATTAGCAGAACATAAACACATCCTTTTATGAACCACACGTCAAGTTCATTGGAACTCGTAGAAATTTGTATCAAAACAATATTAGTATTATATTATAGAATATAGTATTTACGAAACCCAAAGAATCCTTGAACTAAATTAACGTTTTGGCTAAACGTAGATGAATATCAGAAGCTTTAGTATATTTATTTATAATTAGCAAACCTTGGTAATAGTTTCCAAACCTTGGTGGTAGTTTCTAAATATTTCCGAAATTCGGAAATTAAATTTATTTATTTTTACTTTTTTCTCAGTATAAATTACTAAATATTACTTTTTTTGTTAGTTTTGTACATCACGCCATATAACCAAATTAATCAGAAATGACCTAAATAACAATGTCCCTAAGTGTCTAGGACGACTTTCCCGGTAACCCTGTATATTTTAACTGGCTATTCACTATCTATTCAATTATGCGAGAGTTTACTGTTCACAACCTAAATATATACGAGTACACACATATACCATAATAAATACCTTCAATATACTACTTTTTATGGTAAACGGGATATGTTTTTTTAGCATTGACCGGCACTTGGGAGGCTTAATCATTGAAATTTGGACTGTGTTTATTTAACAAACAAAAGATATCTGCATAGCTGTCTGTCACTCAAATATTTAGCAGATATTTATATGTAGCACTTGACCATTTTTATATAAATAAATGATTTGTTTCACTCTCGCAGAGTTTACGCATGCGTGGGCGAATTTCCGTATAATGTCTTAGTGGCCACCTGTGTTGCTGCTGGCATATTCACATCGCTCTGGTTATTATAGACTTAATCGCATGGCGCCTTACACATACACATGCACTATATGTACATATGCACTTAAGAGGCGGCATATTGGTTTTGTTTTGATTGCAAATCTTGACACCGCTGCCCGCCAAATAAGCAGGTATTAGCGAAAAAAAACGCAGCACTTTTCTAATGCCGAATAACAGTAAAAGTAAAAGATAATATCGAAAAAACTTAGAAAATGTAGGCAGTGCTGGACTTTACCGGATTTTGTGAAGTATTTGCGTTTGTTGGCATCGGACTCATAGTGATAGACACTCAAAAACTATTTAAGTGTGGCTATGTATGTCATATGGGAAAACACACCACTCTTAGCTGTTTGTTACTTAGGATCCAGCATTAACAGCGTCAATAATATTAACATAGAGATGGCTAATAGTTTAAACTCTAACCTTCATAGTGTTAGATATCGAGGCATCATTTTTGCTGTCCTGCAGATTGTTAACGGAAAACAAATATCCATCAATACATTCACCAATACCAGCACGCTTAACAGGCTCGATCGATTTTAAAACCCATTCCAACCTAATCGTTGTCAGTAGTTCTTCAACATCTTCGAGATATCCCTCTTCTGTAAAAGCTGTATTTGCAGCCGAGACTAAGAAAATGCCGATTTAACCGCGAAAGTCAACGAAGCCTAAAGCGGTCCGTTGCTGTTTTTAGTCCATTGACCGATTTGTTTGATTTCTACTTAGCAAGAATTTTCCGAATTCTAGGCCGTTTTATTAGTGCTACCACAAAAGTCCTGCCAGGAACTTCTCTCTCCTGATTTCTTGGTACTTCTTGGACACCCTGTATACAAAGAGATGCAAAGATTTTATGTTTATGCCCGCCAAGAAACTTCGTAATCAGCACATTTAGCCAACTTGAAGAAATACTTCACTTCTTTCATTTTTGTGCGAATTTAGTTGTTCTTCGTTTACGCTTCGAAGGTGATAGGCTAAAAGCATCGTGGAACATGGAGATCAAACAAAGTTCACATTCTACAAACAAGTGCTATTTCTGCCTCGATGGGCAATTGAGAAGCATACAAATACACATACGAACAAAGCTCAACCGCCAAAACTCTGTTATCGTGCCCCTCCTTTTGTATAATCGCTTAACAAAAACGTGGACGATACCGAAAAGATATAAAAGGGCTTTGAAGATTTTCAAGAGAATATTTCTACGTAAATAATTCTATGGCCCCGCTTACTCGAACGTTAAAAAACTATATGAATTTTATAAAAATATGGTCATAGTCAAACGCATTTAAGTTAAAATCTTCCCGAGTTTGGTATCAATAGACAGTTCTTTGGTCATATTTTCATATCCGTAAGTCCTTTCGAACTTTTTTTTATCAAACGATTTACCAAATTCGTGATCTCATATGCATAGGAAAAAAAAGCTACAGTGGAAATATCTTGATAAATATATGTATATATACATATATTGACTTTATTCTTCGAAATCTACCTTTATATATGTGCGACAGATGATACCTCTCCGTCCTTACTAGGGTTAATATATTAGTTTCCAATTTCAGAAATGTACAAATAAGTAAATTAAGACTTAAAAAAAAAATTGACAACTTACTAAGCAAATAAAATCATCATCGCAAAGCATAGCGGCGGTTTTTTGCACAGCTTTTTAATCACCAAGAATATTCTCAAAGGTTGTTGTTGGCGTTTAAGGTGTTGCGTTGGTGTTTGAAAATTTAAAATATTTTTTTTTTGTACTTATTGAGACTGAACTAAATTGTTTTGGTATGCACACAAATAAAATAAATAATCGTTGTATTACTGCTTATGGATATCGAAGTTCTGTTTTCTTTATTTGTGTTTGTTTCGATTGATGCAAATGAATTGGAGAAGATTTGCTGAGATTTTGTAGTTGATGTTGTTGCTGGATGCTGTCGCTTACCGCTATATTAATTGCGCTGCGAGTGGGGGGTAACTGTTACTGTTGACTCTTTCGCTGCGGCTATTTTGTAATTTCAACCTAATATTGAAACTCAAGTAGCTGACGTAATGCGCGCTTGGTGGTGGGATGGGATCTCGCTATTTTCCAAAACAATTTTTTCATTGGCGAAAAAAATTTGCTTGAAGGTTTCAGATCCGTCTTTGAAGGTTTGTTAGGCAGTGAATTTGGTGTTATAGAGTTATTACTTATTAGTTTTTATTTTAACGTTGCAGGTCAACACTTAACAAATTGCTTTCAAATATTCTCTTTAATTGCGCACAAAATCCCAAATCAAAGCTCAATCTTAAAATTCCTGTTTAATTAACTGGTATTGTTTTCTGCAGCATTGCTTTTCTAATTTCTAAAGAGTTTCTTTCATTTTTTGTTTCATTTTTTTAACGACTCCATTTGAATTTTGTTTTTTTCTTTTCTTTAACTCAATTTTTTATCGTTCTCCAGCTGGGAAGCGGCAAATGTCAGCGGCCACTCCTTTTTGATGCTCCAACTCAACTGCCAGCTCAATGACTTACTGCCACACTAACACACTGCTGTGACGACTGTCTACAGTCAGTTCGGTATAGCCAAATGCGCACCTAACTATGTATTTGCAAAGTCTTTCCGGCTGATGAAGATTTGATGTTAGATATTTGCATGTAGTTGTGTGTAGGCAATTTCAACAACTAAACGACCATTTAGCTTTCCCACAGAATTTTTCGCTTTTCTATCTGGCATCTGAGAAATAAAGCTTTTTACTGTTTTCTTAGCTTAATTGGATGTCTTTGCCAATTTTTGTGTCTTTTTTTTTTGGTTTGCTGTTTTTTTTATCCGCTCATACATTTATCACTTTGGCTTTAATTAAACACTACTGATTTCGCTGGTATTGCTAGGTATGTATAATGTGTGTATTTTATTATTATTAGCGAAATTTCGCCTCTTTTTCGGACGCATAAAACACTCAAAATAAATCACTAAATTCGCCATTGAAGTATGTAAGTTGCCTTGGATACAAACTGACGTGCACATGCGCCAAAGCATAAAACGTTTGACACAGATTTCGCACACGAAACTTTTAGGCGTGCGCAGTTCAACGCGTTCTATGGTGAACTAATGTAGCGCCAAAACAGAGTTCATTACTCAAGCTACTTACGTGAGTAAAGTCCGTCCACTCACCGCTGCTTTTAGGTAGGTGCCACTGAGTGATTGCTCATTTATGGATACGGGTAGCAATGTTGGTGATATGTGCTCAACACTCGGCCTGTGCAAATACCCACTTCTGCTAGATGACGCACTCGATTCGCTACATTTGAGTGGTTTGCTTTTGTTTTGAGTGTTTTTGTGAATATTCCAATGAAGAATGCACGTTTTTCGCGGTGCCAAAATGCAACAAATGTTGGAAAACAGGTTCTGTATGCTTCGCAATTTCCCTTAGTTGTTTACTTCCATGCGAAGTTTGTCCGCTTATTTGCATGACCGCTTTTTGTTGAATCTTTTACTAAAAAACAATTTTTTTGTTGTTGCTTGAATCGTGTAAATACAATGCGGTAAGTCACATGGACAACAATACAAAGCATTGTTCGACTATTGAGCTCCAACAAAATTATTTTACAACTTTTGTCGCCTAGCAGGGCATGTTTTGGCGCAAACCATTCGATGGAGCAGTAGCAAGTTGCTGTATTCTATCCCGTGCAACTTCAACTCCAACGCTTTTTCTTCTTTTGAACATATACTTGTCTGTATATATGTATGTATATATTAGCTAGTCTAACCACGACAATGGTTTATTTATTTTATCATTTGTTTACCCACAATTTCGCGCACGCTCTGTTCCCCTTTGTGCCCAAAACATATATGTAGATATTTTGCCGCAGCTCAAGTCTAACTACATACTAAAGTTTCTAATACATACTTAGGTGCATGTAACTTTATGGCGCCAATCACACGTATGCATAGAAGTCCATAACACTTTAAATATTGTCGCTTGTGTTACTTATTCCTAGTGGCCTGTAGTATACATTGCATTATCGGCGCTGCTTAGCGGTAATAGTAAATAGTTTTGCAATGACAGAAATATAAAAGCTTAGAAAACAATATTTAGGCTTATGATACATTTTTGAAGGTATTTTTTGGTCAGCTGCAAGCATGTTGGTAATTTTCTTGGATATAGAACAACTATTCTTCAAAATAAAAAGAATAACATTTATAATTTCACTTATGTTTTTTTTTTAAATATAACAGGAAAATTCTGTTCTATACTCGGGTCTGAGCTGAAAATTTTTTAGACAAAAGCTTATATACAGAATGAAGGCAGGTACTGAAGATGATAAAGGTAAGATATCAAAGTGCTTGAATAGAGCTTGATCCGCCACAGGCAGAGTAAAACTTAAACGACTTGAACACTTCTCGCAGTCGGTAGATTATTTCAACCATGGTTCATTAAAGTTTTGCTGGTGTGAGGTTCTTTTGATCGGCTTATCATAACGACACCTACACATTGACAAGTTTCGACTATTTATTTATAAAAATTTAGTTAATTCTTTAACAAAAACCGTATGAATCCACATTTAAAACTTTGTGCTCTATTTAAAAAAAGTCAACAAACTTTCGTGAAAATTTCGATATTTTTAATTAGATTTCTTAGAAGGATTTTGAGTATGCAGTTTTGTAGTATAATAATGTGCCATTTTGAAGTAGCTAGGAACAACCGCGGAACAACTGCAGAACAAACACTGGCTATTTACGGTAGTTTGGAAGACTGGGGGATTCGCTGGACAGATTCGCCAAGAGTGTCAGCACTCTAAATAATGTATACCGCATATCAGTTCTATTAAAGCTATACAGATTTACCTAACCTAACCTCTAAAAGAATTTTAGTATTTCGGGAGAGTACAAGAATGATTTCACAGGAAGAACGAGATGCAGATCAGAAATAATTAACCTTTTGAGGTTTATAAATCTTGTTGTTTGAAATATTTTTCAAATGGTTTATTTTAAATGATACTTCAGAATATTGTGAAGGCAAAAAGCTGAACCTATTGCCATAATTGTAGAACCAATTAGTTTTCACCGTCTTTTCATTGTAACTGCCTGTGCGAAACGTAAATGTTGCTAAAAGTGGTTCTGCAACATTTTAAAAATTGCACATAATAAACTGTAATTTTTTTTAATCAAAAAAATTTAGGTTATAAAATTTAATAAAGAAAATAAGATTAAAATGTCAAACCTGGCAAAATGTTTTTGCTTTTTGTTAGAAAACTTTGTAAACATTTATAAGCACCATTTAATAATGGTCAAACTAAAAATCGCAGACGTAAAGATTTTATACCAGTTCATATTTAAGGATTAACCAGGGATGCTCAACAAACATAAAGATATCATTTCGTTTCGTAAATGAACAAAATTAACTTAACGATATAATTTCGTTACGTTTCAGAGCTAAATTAACGAAACGAAATTCAATCGTTTCCGTTGAAACGACACAAAACTCAATCGTTAACAGTGAAACGAAATAAATCAATGAAAAGTTGTTGTTGTAAACCATTGCCAGCTCACTTTTAACATTTTGCGCCTAAAGGCATGCTACACCTTTAGCGTTAACGATTGGATTTCTTTGCGTTAATAACCAAAATAGAATTATTTTGATAATTACCTAAACGATAAAAAATTGAATCGTTTCAACAGAAACGCTTGCTTCTTTTCGGTGAACGTTAAAATTAACGTTACGATGCATCCTTGGGATTAACCAACAAAGTTTTATCCTCACCCAACTTATAGCGTTTCCTTTTCTCCAAATAATGTTGCATTTATTCTGTCCTGCTCCAGGGTTGTCAAGTTTTCGTGCGCTTTCCTAAACACCTTCACAGGCATATTAAAATGTTGCATTCTGACAATGTTGCCATATAAGAAGGTGAAATTTTTTTTGAGAAAAGACAAGGTTTAGTTGAGATTTCCAGAAAGCAGGTCAAAGAAGTAGCTAACTAGTAGAATGGGCCAAGCCAATATACTCCTGTGGCATATATTTGCATATAATAAAGTAAATCGACAAAAAAATAAATAAAGGAGTATGTCTCAGATCACGACAAAGCTATAAACGTGCAAGGGGGTACGTATTGTACTTACATTCATAAGTACATATAGAACTACGTCTACATAAATATTGTACCTTTTGGATTTTGTTTTTACATTTATGGTCATTGTAAACCATGGCATGACAACACAAAGCACATGCACATGCACATAGTGAGCTATGTAAAGTTTGAATGCAATAACAGGCAAACAAATGTACTTACAGGCCACGTGGGAGTACCTGTGTGCTGGGTAATCGAGAACGTTGTGCCTTTTAGAGACGTTAATTTGGGTTGGCCCATTGATACAGATTTCTTATTTTGGCGACAAGTAACCGATGTCTCAAAAGGGAAGACATATGTATGCACTTACACGCATGCATATATATACATATGTGTATAATGAATAAATAAATTCAAAAACTGCGCAGAAAGCACAAATGAAACTTCACTTTTGTATCTGGCGCAAATCACTTAAAAAAAGAGAAGAATACGTGTCTCACAATGCTATTTATAAATAGCCAAATTATTCCACATCATTTATAAGAAAAAATATTTCGCTTTATTTTAAATTAATTGCTATTAGCTACTGTTAGCGATTGCTTCTGACATTGTGTGGAATACGAAATGATGTACGAATCGCTCGCTTAAGTGCGGCCATTTAAAGCCCACCAATAAATCACTCGAGTGGCATATGTTTTTAGTGTGGGCACAATAAACTCAAGACACATAGGCGGCAGCATTTGAACAATCATGTATTTTTAGCAAAGCTTGCTGCTTGTGGGCTGCTCTGTGATTTAACTTGGTAAATCTTTTAAATATTTGTGAATAGCAATTTAACCTTCTAAAGAAAATTCTAATAATGCCAAAACGGTTGACACTCATAGCGAGTTCGTCGCCTAAGTCTTTTGTTTGCCAGTATTATTTGTCTCTAGAACAGTGCCACGCAGCCCATTTTTCACACAGACACGATCGGCAATTCACGCGTACACAAAAGCGACGTTTGACCGCAGCACTAATTCTCTGCTAGGTTTCACTGAAAGCAACACTAGTACGTTCATTTTGTAGACGCAGAAAAACAATGCGTGATGATTCTTGGGAGCTCATGTTTTTTTTTTTTTCTTTGGAAATTGTTTAAGAATGTCGCAATGCTATATGTTATTTTTAAAATTAATAAACTATTTTCAATTTTAAATAAGTTTTTTATTACTAAAATTCAATTTAAAGTAGTTGGGTCAAATGACCCCTGTTCGTCTTTCAAGGTATGTCGATCTTCCAGTATTTCTAGTTTTAATGTACAAATTTGCCGCGCAATACTTTTGCAGTGTACAATTCGACAGCGGCAACGCTTCTTCGCGACCTACACAAGTCTAAAATATTTTTGCGTGCGTGCGTTCGGTTTTGCCCGTCACTGCTCTAGCATGAAGATTCGCAAACAGTATTGATATAGAATTGGTAGTGGCTTATAAGTGATGTAATTCTCGGCTTTACAGCTGTATTTATTCATGCACACATATGTACATACGCCAGGTAAAATTCAATAAGGTAACAGACGTTATCAACTTTATCTATTTTCGGCGTTTTAAGTTTCACTTCATTTCTTTTCTTTTATTTTATTAAAATCACTTTCATTTTCACTAGCTGCTTTGAATCATAAGTTTATTATTTATTACCTACATACATAGGTATGAAAAGTCTATGAGGTACTTGCCAACGAATTCAAGATTTACAATGGAAGAAGCGGCCAAGAATTTATCGAAGCAAATAATGCATCTTTATAATATTTGGAGAGTTAGATTGTAGGAACATTTTAAAGTAACTTGTATTGACAGTTTAAAGAAAGTAAAAGGGAGAAAAATTACTAACTGGTTTAAGCCATTTTAGGATTTTTATTCACTAATCCTTTGCATTAACTTTGTTTCGAATGTAAACCAGAAACCGTACCGAGTATTAGTTCTATAATTTGCATATTTACTTAGCACATTTATTTTGAGTAAAAGTTTTGGTAAACGATGAGAATAATTATCATGAGAATAAGAATTCACTCTCATGAAAATGGATATTTACTCTAATTATTTATTCTCATTACTAAGTTAGTTCCTATCCTTATCCTGAATAAAAAATTACCGTTGATTCGGTCTTATTTCGGTCTTATTTTTAGGCCATAAGTTAAACTTTAAATTTATTTTTGGACCTGAGAATTTCCGGAAAAATTCCAAGAGATCTTGAACCTCTCCCGCCCCCCGAAAACCCCCAAAAAAAATCTCACAAAAACTCGAAAATATCCCGAAATTACAATACTCGTACGAAAAAAAACCGACACATTTTGAAATAATAATGAACAGTCCCGAACAAGTTTCAAGAAAAGCTTGAAAAGTCGCTGAAATTAGCTGAAAAATCGCGAATAGTTTCGGTAAAAGTACTTTTTTCTTTAAATTTTTGGGCATAAGTAAAGTAAAAAAGTGTACAAATAAGAAGAAAAAAAAGCACATATACGACTTGAAGTATAAATAAAAGCCGCACAAATGTACATAGTTTAAACTTTATCTTACCTATGTGCCTGTGTCTATGCATGTAAATACATGCATATATGTATGCGATTATTTGTGTGATTGGACATAAATCAGCAGTAACACCCACCCTCCTGCGAGTAGAGCCAAAAGCCAAACAGTCGGAAAGCAGACTTTGGACACGCATATTGTACATACATAGACTATATTTTAAATGCATTTGACACCTCTAAATTAATTCAGCACACATGCTTACGCCTGCAGCACTGCATGAAATCGTATTTTATTTGGCCAAAACGAAATCAAACCGCAATCTATTGGCAGCTCAGTGCAATGACAACTTTTCCAATTTTGTTGCTGCTTGACTGCCGGTCACTGTCACTGACAAATTGTTCGTTGTCAAATGGACGCCTGCCGATCGCCGCTCTTGCCACAGCTGCATGGCGAATGACTCAATTCGCCATCGAACTATCTTAACAAACGTCACTGATTGTGAGTTCATTCATCGCAGCGCGCATGTCGCCACTGCTGCAACAAAGTCGGTTGGTTGGTTCGTTGGCGTTGGTAATAAGATTATTGATTTCACGCCGCGTTACTGGTGCCAAGAGCGCTAGCGCTGAAAGCGCGCAAATGTCGGTGCCAATGGAGAACAAATAGCCAGGAGCCAACAAGCAGGCGGCAATTTGAAAACGCTTTTAAATGCCAAAAAAGTGCAACAAAAAATAAAAACAACATAAAATGAGATTATTTACATGGCATGCGGGGTTGTTGCAACATGAAAAATTTTGAATGAACCATTTTTATTGGCCAGAAGTTCAAGCGAATGAATGAATGGATTAATGTTGTCGCTCAATTTTTTTTTTTTTATATGTCCAAAAAGGCACAAAAACAAAAATCTTTTATTAGTCATTCAAACACGTGCATTTTATGGAATACATAATATGCCACCAGTAGGTAAATAAAAAACTGAAACTCGACGGGAGTATTTTAGCTTTTGAATGATAGGGAAAAATTATATCCAAAATTACACTTCTTTCGATGTGTGGACCATGGAAGAAATAATAATAATAATAATAATAATAATAATAATAATAATAATAATAATAATAATAATAATAATAATAATAATAATAATAATAATAATAATAAT
>JAPVRG010265085.1:0-10038 GCA_029783565.1 Rhagoletis cerasi
TTTTGACAAAGAGGTATGTTTCCGTGCTAAATGAACTCAAGCGAATTTCTACAAACTTTTTTAAACAAAAATTTGCGTAACTAAAAATGCTGCAAGCATGTAAATACTTATAAATAAATGTCTTAATTTAAAAAAAATTCTTGAAAAATGTATGTAATTTGCAGTTAAATAAAAATTATTCTTCTTTTTCTATATTTATATTAAGCATACATATGTGCCATACATACCGTTCACGAAAATGCATTTTTCGGGTTAATATAAAACTATTCGTCGATAATAATTTCTAAATAAATCTTGAAAAATTGAGAGCTTAAAACATTGGGCCCTATGCATAAAAAGTGAGCTTAAGCTCAGACTCAGTTTTTGCACTGATGAAGTGAGCTCAAATTCAAGAATTTGTACTGAAAATCGAGTCTGAGCTTAAGCTCACTTTTTATGCATGATACCCATTGTTCCTATCATTTTTTATTTATGTTTTTAAATTTTCTGGGAAAAATTCTTAATGTTAAGGGAACAGACTTTGACTTTTCAACTACACAGCTGGTTGCTTTGACAGCGTCCCAAGCCGCTATTTGGCCAAACAAGCTTTCAAAGTAAAGCAAAGCCAGCTTGCATTGGGCCCGAACCTTAAATCAAGTAACAGCTGTCAAAAAGACCAACTCCGAAAAAAGTATTGCCTCATTGAAAACCACATGTCTAAAAAAACATTCTTTAATAGACTTTTTCTATAATTTTTTTTGCGATTCGCTCGGACCAGGGCTTCAACACAGGCACCACGGAGTGGTAGTGCGCACTACTAACTACTTCACCACAGCAGTGAAAAATAATAGTTTTGCAAAAAAAATACAGTCTCTTCTTACGTGACCTTGTGGACAGATATCGTTAGGAATTTTTTACACGGCATTAAAAAATAATACCCACTTATTTCCCCACACGTTTATTTATTATTTTTTGGATTATGATGTTCTCGTATGTAGTTATTATGTGTTACCGCTTGCCCACGACCGAAAGCCAATTGATTTTCTGTTAGTGCATATTACAGAATGCTTTCACTTAATTAACTTATGCAATTGAATTTTCCATAGTGAAATAAGCTGCAATAATATTGCTCGTTTGCTGGAAAAACGCCAAAACTCAAAAAATCTAAAATGCGAGATAAATGGCTTTAAAATATTTAGTTGCAATTTTTGCATTGAATAAAAAATCTACAAGTATAATTTCAAAGTGTATCCAGAAGATGAAGCTGTCATCAAACCGTATTGCGGTTACATACATAAGTATATTCGATATATACTGTCGACTAACAGGCTGCCGGGTAAGCTGAAGCGGGAGCGTTATCCAAAATGTTTAGACAGTCAGACAGACATTGGTGGATTCCTAAGTGTAAAAATACAAAGCAACAGTATATTTTTTTCCAAACCTCAGTAGATTGCAATGCCAAATGTGCCCAACCACGATTAGATGCTAGTTTTCAACTAGGTTGAGTATATTAGACCTTTTCTTCTAGTGCAGTTTTAGACTGGCAGCAGCATCACGCTCTAATTATTACCTATGTATGTATGTATGTATTGTTGACGCTGAAGTAAGTGCTAAAAGCTTCTAAAGGCAACGCATTTCTCTCTCCAAGAAGTGTATTTCTTATTTGTTTATTTGTATTTTTATTTATGGTAAATAAAAAGACGCTTCATTCATTGCAACTTTGACCCATAAAAAGATCAGAGATAATATTTGCAATAAGATGGAAAATTTTCAAATTGGATCGTCTGTATAAATACATAAATACATCTGTACATACAGAAGTATATACATATATATATTAATCAAATTGAGTAGAAATTACACAAGTGGTCTGGATACGATTTTTTATATTAAATATTTATTTTGTCTCGGCTTTTATTAAAATATTTCGACGTTTATATGTATGCATGCATGCATATTAAAACAATTTAAACAATAAAAAATTAACTTCTACTTCAAAATTTTCAGCATCTTTATTTTTTAGAAAACCCATTTTGGTCCGGTCAAGTGGGCTCAAAAAATATGTTATAATAGTTGCATGACCTACAATTTTTGTCAGACCAGGAT
Source organism: Rhagoletis cerasi (assembly GCA_029783565.1). Lineage (NCBI taxonomy): Eukaryota > Metazoa > Arthropoda > Insecta > Diptera > Tephritidae > Rhagoletis > Rhagoletis cerasi. The sequence goes on from JAPVRG010265085.1 coordinate 2,086, forward strand.
AAAACTTACTGCTTGGCTGAAAAATGCAAGAAACCCATATATGTATGTACATATGTATGATACCTTCGACCTTGAATAAATTTTTTTGTCAGAAGAAAAACACAAATAAAATGGTTCCCTTAGTAGAGTCAAAAACATACAACCATGCATATATGTAGAACCCTCATCTATCATTGTGATATCAATACACACAATATACACACCTTGTCTACCAAATAAAATTTGATTCCACAGCTTTAATCTCGAAGGGCACTTAGTCAGCACCCTCACCTATTTTGTATGCAGTCATACTGAATAAAATTCTGTCTATAAACATGCATAATCAGACAATTCGAATTTTATGTTCAATATTTTTTTTATTATCAATCACAAGACAAGTTTAATGAAAGGTTGAAAGAAATTTTCCAGACGCAATGGAATGAAAGCATTCTTATCAAAATTATTAATGTGTATGCATGTACATACATATGTATGTATATATGTATGTAAATAATTCTATACATTTCTTGAATAACACAAAAATTAAAAAATAAAAATTTCGTTTTGGCAAAAAACATTTGATTTGTTGTGAGTGGTGTGAATGTTATAATTTTTCTCACTTCGGCATTTCATAGCTACTACAGCTGATAGCTTACTTCAGAAGTAAGTCTTAATTGCTGTTAGCTCAGAGTCTACGTCGGCCGCCTTTGCCGAGAGGCTAGATGTGAGTACTTCTACTGTGTAGAACCCAGGTTCGATGCCACGTCTGCAAAAGCGTACAAGCATAATTCTGAGTGGTTGAACCAAAGCCCAAACTGCCTAAAAAATTTGAAAAAATTAGCGCGGTTGGGCCACACTATGGAAGTGAAACTTTTTCGATGAATTTTTAGTTTGTTTCATACTGCAGAAATTTGTATTAATCTTCACCTTAGACTTATACCCAAATTCAAAAAAAAAAATAAAGAAGACTTTAAGTGCTTTGTAAATCGAAAGTTCTTATGAAAATGTCACTTTATAGCAGGAAGCGTAATCATTATGAGTTCTATTAAAAAAATTGATGTTTAATCATTATTTCAAGATTTTAAAATTTGGGATCAATAATTATAATAAATTTTTGAGTTTTATTGTATCGTTCACAAATAAAAATTATAAACCGATTTATATTTTTTTGATCAAAAATAAAACTCATTTTTTGAGTGTTATTTTTTTCAATTTTTCAATTTCAATTTCAATTTATTCAGTCTATGACATGGTATATCTTACAGACTAGAGGTATACAATTTTACTTAAAACTAATGTATAAGTAGAAACTAACGATACAGAGCTTCTATGGCTGATTCAAAAATAGATCTTGGTGATGAAAAATCAATAAATAATTTTTTAGAGAGTCCGAGAAGTTCAGAACAGTCAATGGAACCATTAATGACATCGTAAACAAACATAAGAGATTGAATTGTTCTTCTGCTTTCAAGTGACTTTAAACTTATTAACATACAGCGTGCACTATACGAGGGTAGCGGCTCTTCAAATTTTAACGATTGTAATGCAAAGCGAATGAATTTACGTTACACACTTTGAATTCTTGTAGCATGGCAATTATAAATCGGATTCCATATAATAGAGGCATACTCAATATTTTAACGATCTAAGTATTATACAGAAGTTTTCTGGTATAAGGATCTTTGAAATCCTTCGAGTAGCTGCCCAAAAATCCTAGATTACTGTAAACCTTAGAAAGGACATAGCATATATGATTTCTGAACGTAAAACGATTATCGAACAAAACTCCAAGATCAACAAAATCTTGAACTGACATTTCGGTCTGAAATAATAATTATTTTAAGAGTTTTATTTTCTTTCATAAAAAATAATGATTATTTTTTGAGTTTTATTTTTTTGATCGAATATAAAACTCATTTATTGAGCGTTATTTTATCTCTCAGAAATAAAAATTAATTTTTGAGTTTAATTTTTTTTCTGGCAGATCGAAACATTCAGAACGCCACAACGCTTTTCAAAAAGCCTTAAGTAGTAAATATTTTTTGTTATGCACTCGTCAACATGTACACTCAAAAATTACAACAAACTTATCAACCATATTTTAGGCTTTTCGAAAAGCGTTGTGGCGTTCTGAGTGTTTCGATCTGCCAGAAAAAAAATTAGACTCAAAAATTAATTTTTTATTTGTGAGAGATAAAATAACGCTAAAGAAATGAGTTTTATTTTCGATCAAAAAGATAAGACTCAAAAAATAATCATTATTGTTGATGAAAAGAGATAAAACTCTAAAAATACTCATTATTTTTCATGAAAAGAAATAAAACTAAAAAAATAAAACTTACAAAATAATCACTCGAAAAATGAGTTTTATTTTTGATCAAAAAAATATAACTCGATGTATGATTATTCTGAGCGATTGATAAAAATTAAAAATGTAATTATTAATTATAATTTTTATATACATCGCTCAGATATTTTTAAATCGGATCATATTCCTACAGGACATGAAAAAACATGCATATAAATATATCGAGCCCTAACTGCCAAAATAACGTAAGCGACATTTTTTTCAAAATTTTCCTTTTGATGCAGAAGTGTTCCTAGTTCATCCAGATGCATTTCTGCATCAAAAAGAAAATTTTGAAAAAATGTCGCTTACGTTATTTTGGCGGTTATGGCTCGATATGTACTGGAAACTGTTCTACGTTATTTGGAAGCTTTTGATTTTTTTCTTTTTTCATTGAAAATTTGAAAATAATCATTATTTTCGGTCCTTGCTTTATAGAGCTCTCTAAAGCTGTTTTATTTTTTATGAATATGGCCATTAGCCTGCAGCATTTGTCTTTGTCTATGCATTGGATCTTGTCCTTACTTTGACTTTGTCTTTGCCTATATTTTTGTCTTGGTCTTGGTATTCGTCCTTGTTTTTGTTTTAGTTGTTTTCTTTTTTTTTGTTGTCTTGGCTTTTGTCTTCGTCTTTGCCTTTGGCTTTGCGTAAAGCGTATCAATAATTTGCTCTCACTATTAACATAGCCGGACATAGGGAGAAGGAAAAAGGTAGATATATGCACTTCCGTTGCATCGCAAGTGTCACAATTTTTTGTGATAAAATCAATGAAAAATATTTTAACTTTTGGGTTACCAAATTAAATTAAAAAAAATTTCGGTTATGTGTGTTGCATACATCGAGCCCCTGACCTACCGAATGAAAGCTCGTACAGCTCTGTACATAAATATTCAATTACGGCAGCCATAATAATTGAAATAACATATCATTGTTATTAAAAACTAATAAATTTAAAAAGATTTCTTAGAAAGTTCGAAAACTTCGATTCCAAGGATTTTAAAGAGAAAATAAGAAAATTTTCTTTCTGAGAAAAAGATTTATTGACAAAATATTATAGAATGCTGATCGGCAAAGTCAGGATTTCATCACCTGGTCAATATTTTCCTCAGCAACTTTCAGTAAGGTTATCAAAGCAGGATTACTCTAGGTGAAGGCAAGATTTTGTTTTCTTACGTTTAATAAATTGGCCTTTGATCGTGCTGAATTATTATTTATAACACGAGAACTAAAACTTTATTTCTTTAATATAATATAAACTTATTTGTTATTTACTTATTATGTACTTTATTTGCTTAGGAATATAACCATTTTTTTATTTATTTACTTACTTTTCTACCCATCATATATGTACATACAGAAAGTACGTTTTATGTATAACTATAGCACAACTAATGAGCTATTCTTGAATCGCCATTAAGCACTTTATAAATCCATATTGCAATTCCAATGCAATCCTTCATGCCTCCTGTTATCAAACGGATCCCGTTATCACTTCAGACATGGAGTGCTGTGATTTTCGTTTTATAACTATAGCACAAATTATCTTTAAGTGGGAAAATTCCCGCTCCTGTTTTGGCAAGCGGAGGTGTGGCGACGTTGAATTGGAAAAGTTTCGAAACCAAAGGATCTTGAAAAGGGCTTAGATTTGTCTTTACAAAAGTGGTATTATAAGACCTAGAGAATTGCTATCAATAAATCTTTATAGAACTTTATAGAATAAGACATGAAGAGGATACGAAGGCCGGATGCCGAATTTCTACTAGTCCTTAAAATAACAAAAAATGTGTGACATTTGAAAAGCGCCACTTGGAAACAGACTTAATGAGTTAATCACAAGTCTATACATTTTTTGTCATTTAATACGCAATGGAATGCCGGCATAAAAGTAGAATTAGACCAGGCCTTTTACTCAGGATTTACTCAGATATGCGCTAAAAACCTGAAAAGCGCAGAGCACCTGATAAACCTGGTGTGAAGTTCTACTCTAAGTTTTAGTGATGGGGAACAATCGATGGGACTATCGATAGTATCTATAGTTTTTTGTCAGCACTATCGCATTTTCTTGAAAACTATCGATAGTCGTGGATTGCTCTAATCGCCATTCAATAGACGCTGACGAGATTCTGACGAATTAAAAACAGTTTTTTTATGAGTCAATATCTTCGTTATTTATCAGTGCCATGCCACATAGTATCACCTTTTCTTTAAGAACGCTTTGCTTGAGCTGTGAATTCTTTTAGTTTTAGAATATTCGCCATTAAACAAAAGATATCTTGCGTTATGATTTTTTTTGGTTTTAACAGCTATAAGAATATGTTAATAAAATGATACATGATCTCTTTTTGTAAAGTCAAAGGTACATGTTGAGAACTCTTTTGATTGCAAAAATAATCTGCATGGTTTTGGAAGCTATGTAATATTCTGCTACTGGTAGCCAAAAAATGTGTATTCTTGCTTTCGACCGCACAAGTTATTCAAAAGTATTAACTCAAAATCTCTCAGTTTTGATATTATTTATGTACTGAAGATAACCACATTGACCAATTAGGTTTCAATAAAAAACTTAAATAATACTTGATTTTTTTGTACATTCACTTATGCAAAGATAAGAATAATTAATTCTCTTGTCGAAAATTCTTTCTTTTCTCACTGCTGCAAAGATAAGAATAATTAATTCTTTTCTTCATGATACATTTTGTTCTTGGTCGAAATCGTTTCTTTTTTTTTGTGAACGATAAATTCTAATTAACACCCTTTTGAAAACCGTGTACGATATGTGAGAAATTTTCGACAGTATCATCGATAGTAACAAATATTTTACACTATCGCTATCGAAGTTGTCGAATAAATGCACCATCGATAGTTCTTCGACACTACTAAGTTTCACTGTATTGGCAGATCCGACGTTACGTATCCTACCATTAGGGATTTTTTACTTTTTTTGTTTTCCACAGAAAGCTAAAAAGAGCTAAATTATTTTTTAAGAATGAATATATGTATGTATAACAAATATGTAGCTAAAAATATCTTTTGAAAATCCGATTTACAGAGACTACTAAAATAATTCATTTGGTCCTAAAAAGTTTTTTCTCATAGCGGTCGCCCCAATTTGCACTTCGGAGGCGGCGTTAAACTGGAACCTTTGTGTGACAACAATAAGGCGCACATAACAAAATAAACATCTTCTTCTTCTTATTCTTGATTGGCGCTGTAACCGCATAAGCGATTCTGGCCGAGTCCAACAAAGCACGCGATTCGATTCTCTTCTGTGCCAACTGACGCCAATTAGAAATGCCAAGCGAAGCAAGGTCTTTCTCAACCTGGTATTTCCATCGCAGAGGAGGTTCGCGACCCAGTGAATACTTTCAGCGCTGGGTCGTTTCTGGCCATTCGTACGACATGACCAAGCCAGCGGAGCCGCTGTATTTTAATTCGTCGCACTACGTCTACATATGTCGTTGTAAAGCTCATACAACTCATCGCTCCATCGTCTGCGCTATTTTGCAACGCGCAAAGCCCCGTAAATCTTCCGCAGAATCTTTCTCTTGAACACTCCAAGAGCCGCATCATCAGATGTTTTTATTGTCCATTCTTCTGCGCCATACACCAGCACGGCCATTATGAGTGACTTATAGAGTGTGATTTTTTGTGCGACGAGAGAGGACTTTACTTTTCAATTGCATAGTCAGTCCAAAGTAGCACTTGTTGGCAAGAGTGATTCTCCTATGGATCTGAAGGCTCACATTATTATTAGTGTTCATACTGGTTCCTAAATAAATGAATACATCTACTTTTTCAAACTTAGAACTGTCCGCAGTGACGTGGTTGCCGAGGAGCTTATACTCTGACTGTCTTATGACAACAGATACTTCGTTTTGTCCTCATCCACCAACAGACCCACGCGCTACACTTCTTTACCTGATTCCGAGAGGGCGGAACAGTCTTAGACCTTGTTTTTACCGTCAATTTCGTCGAGCGGTAAACATATACAAATGCAATTCATTTGCGTTTGAACTGGACTGAGAAAACTTTTGTTGTTTTTATTATGTAACCTCAAAAATTCTAAACCCTTTCAGACTCGCCGTATGTACATTTAAATACCTCCCATCAACAGCTTAGAAACAGTTTTTCGTTTTTACTGACACATTATGTACATATGTATATATTTTAGTTAACGCACTTTCTAAGAACGGGTGGGATATATAATCTTGAACTTTTGTATTGTCCGCTTAACTAAATAATATGAATTTTGTAACTGTATCCCCTTTTTTGTATTTTGTCTATGTACATACATATATACATATACGTATACAAATATTTGTAACACCTGTAAAGCACCGCTTAAAATTATTCCAATAGTCAATCGAAGCGGAAGCAAAGGTTGCAGTCATTGCCGACCGCACTTTTAGTCACGAGATTTATTCACCTACATATCGTACATACAAACTTGTAGGTACATACATATGTATATGGGCTCACATTAGGTTGGTTCGAACGTGTTTAAGGCAATTAAGTACATACACTATTTTTCTGTGATATTTTTAAATGAATGTGCCAATTTTTAATTTTCAGGATTTAATCATAAGGGAGCTATTATACAGTATTTCTCTTATATAATCACCGCTGGCACTGGAATTGAAATCATTATAATATAAGCACCACGTTTATTTAAACGGGATATTTTCTCCTTGGCGACTGCTGTGGTGTTGTGGTAAGCAGTGCGCGCTACCATTCAGCAGGGCTCGCGCCAATTTCCGACCAACATCAAAAAAATAAGAACTAAAAGTTTTTTTTAATAGCGGTCCCCCTCGGCAGGCAATGGCAAACCTCCGAGTGTATTTCTGCCTTGAAAAAGCTTCTCATAAAAATACAATTGCCGTTCGGAGTCGGAGTAAAACTGTAGGTCCCTCCCCTTTGTGTGACAACATCAAGGCATACGCCGCAAATCGGAGGAGAAGCTCGGCCAAACACTAACACTTAATATTTTCTCCTTAATATCAATTTACTTTTAAAACAATCTCATTCATAAGCACTCTCCAAGGTAACTAGAGATTTTAAACTTTTTATAAAAATTAGAATAGTTACGTTCAGAAGGCGCAGGGGTTAAGCGCAACCGTTGTTAAGAAAATCAGTGGTAAGTGAGCAAAATTATGCGCCTTCTGAACGGCTTGAAACATTAGCTGTCAAATTCAAGTGTCAAAGGTACACAGAACACTCAACTGTTGGGTTGATCAGAAGCACACAACAACGCGTTCAAAAGGTGCAGTTACTGAGCTGTTGTGCCTTCTGAAAGTGCCCAATAATTATTATAATTCAACAAAGTTGCATACATTTTTCAAACTTTTTAATTTGAATTTCTGGAAAAAATTTTGGTATGCATTTTTTAGTCCAATAAATTTTAGTATAAGAAATTGCAAGTTTGAAGTTGCTACAAACTCTCGTTGATTTCTGACAATGTTTTTTGATGACGTTGTACATTTTATTCCATTGGTATGAATCAAAAAATTGTCGAACACACTTTAGTGAAATTTAAACAAACAAAATAAAAATAGTTTAAACTGGTCAAAATGTCGAGTTTCTATTATTTTGGTCATAAGTGTAAATACTACTTTTTATTGGATTTAAAA
>JAPVRG010265124.1:0-11509 GCA_029783565.1 Rhagoletis cerasi
TTGTTTACATTTTTCTCCACATTGACATTTGCTTCGAAAATTCAATAGCACAGTTGCAAAAGTTTCACGACTACAGTGGTATTGGAACACGTTTTTCACAGCACAAACCAGAATCGCAAAATAAGTGTTTGTGAAAAGACAGAGTGAAAAGTAGTTGTGAAAACGAAAATGAAAACTTTTTTTTCACTTCACGTTATCACAGAACGAGAATTGACCCCCATATATAGTAAAACTGCGTTTTTAGTATTTCTCTCTGACGTCAGGATTTTTTTTAAAAGAACTTGAAGTTTCAAATACATATATGATTAATTCAAAAAATTATTTGAAAATTTCAATGCAATGTAGAATAACAATATGGGTACTAATTAAACGATTCTGCAGATTTAAAAAAGATTTCATTTTCTGGTGCATAAGGACGAATACGTATTGAAAGAATGTTTTTAAAATTGTATCCTTGAATATCCTTGAAAATCTGCAATATTTATTTTTGGCAAAATTATTAAATATTAATAAACACAGGACCACATCCTCGAATTTCGTCCTTCTAACTTCATTAGCTCAAAAGAAAATAAAAATAAGTAAAAGGGCATTTTCAGCACCTATTCGTCCTTTTGAACCAAACAAAATTAATTTCTTTAAATTCTACAGAATTTTATCTTTCATTTGGCACCAATATTGTTATTCTACATTGCACAGAATTTTTAAAATAATTTTTTTAATTAAACATATCTTTGAAATTTCAAAGTCCTTCTTAAAAATCCTGACATAACACAGTGATTCGAATAGAACAAGCTAGCTGGAAAAAAGTCATCATTGAATGTTTGAATTATGATTATTGAAAATGACAACCAATATTCATTATTACGAATTAGAAATAATATTTGCATTGTTATTGTTTAAGGATAAGTAATTAATTGTTGTTATCGGAAAAACGGACACGCGTGTTGTTTAATTTCATATTGTGGTGTTATTGCGATTTTGAATACCGTTGCTTTATTGTGCTGTGTTTGATTTATATTTGTGATAGATTTGCAATCCAAAGGTAAGTAACATTTATTTTCTATGTAATCTTGTACTTACCACTGTTTATTATTCTAGAAGAGATGTCAAAATCTCGAATTTTGAAATTTTTTTGCTACTGTTTGCATTTATTAGTGTCTATCATTTGTAGATATTATAGCTGTGGTCCTATAGGTTCTAAATATAACAGCTTCTATCTGCACTAATCTGTACCACTATTTTTTTTTTTATTTTTTTTAGATTATTCCTTCTTGATACCGAAAGCAGAAATTTTTGGAGAATGGCTGAAATATGAAAAAAATTACGAAAATATCATGCTGTACAAATTTTTGTCTTTAAGAGACGATTTCTCCGTGCTCACCGAAGAGTCGGCTAGAGAGATAAAACAAATTATCAGTAGATTTTTATTGAAACTAGAACAAAAGTGGAAGAAAAGCGGAAAAAGCACGGAGCTTTTTTTTTTAATAATAATGAATGGATGGTGGGAGATTTAGTCTTCCGAGCCTCCATTCATAAAGAGCAACCTTCGACATTTTTGGGCACAGCGCCTGCGCGGCCTCGAAAGGAGTTCGACATCTCCAGTACTAAAACAAAACGAAGGAAAGTAGAAGACTTGGTTACGTCCCGGAGTACTTCTAAATTAATAACCGCTGCGGAAGTATCAGCTCAAATATCTGGCCATAGAACGTTAGCTGAAGTTATCAAGAACGCTAGCGATGGTCCCGAAAAATGTAAATTATTAAAAAATCGTGGTAGCTGATTGGTAATATATGAGGCGTTTTACTAAAAAATGAATCAATAATCAGTTGCATGGGAGCTATATGTTATAGGTACCCGATATAAATGTTTTTCACAGTTAACTTTCTGTTTATGGTAAATAAAAATAGTACCAAATTTCATATTCTTACCAAAACCACATATTTGAACAATCAGTGGGAGCTGCATGTGAGAGTGAACCTTTTTAGATGATTCTCAGAAATAGTTAAAAATCAGTCACGTGCAAAATTTTAGTGAAATAACTTTAAAACTGAGAGACTTATTTACCAAAAAATTAAAACTTAAAAAAAATTTCAAGTACTGTTATCTAGAAAACCGAAGCCAATCTGGCAATATGTGGGACGAGATTGAATTTAGAAGACCCCAATAAACTAATATCAACTATCAGAACCTTTGCCCAAGTTTTCAACTTGTGCAGTAAAATTAATCTGAATAAACAAAAATGTTATTGTTCAATCATGAAATGGATTTTTTATTTAATCTAATGTGTAGTTTTTAAAGAGTTTTTAAATTATCTGTAATATTTAAAAAAAGTTTAACAGCTGGCAATTCTTTTATTTTATAGGTGGCAGACATATTAAAAAATGTGTTAGGATTAAGACTTCCTCAATCCCCATTCATTTGATACCTAACCTTGTAATATTTGATTGAACTTTTACAATTTTTTTACACGTGTGGCAACTCTTTTAGTTTGAGTCCAATATGGGCTAAACTTTAGAGGAACCATCTCCAGACTACGCCAAAGTACTTCTGCTGATAACATCAAAATCGGATACGTCAGCGGTTTCGGAGTCTGCGAGAACGTACAGTCACATACACACATACATAGTATATACGTATGTATGTATACACATAGACAACAAGCCCCGATTGTAATTATATAAAGTCATGTCAGTTAGAAAATCTAACTAAATAATTTTGTCCAGCTAGCTTGTTCTATTCGAACCACTGTGCGTCAGAGAGAAAAACTAAAAACGCAGTTTTACTATATTTTGCGACAAGTTTCGTTAGTAAATTGATTGTTTCGTGTGTTTTGAAATTTTTGGCTTTTGTTGCATGGAGTTTAATGTAATTGGTTTTATTTTAATTAATTTTTTTATTTTACTTTATTTTATTTTTTTAATTTCATTTTGTTTCACTTTATTTTTTTACCTTGTTTTGTCTTATTTTATTTTATTTCATTTTATTTTATCTTTTTTTTATTGTATTTCTTTTTATATTTTAATTTTCTTTTTAATTTTATTTTACTTTCTTATATTTTGTTGTATTTAGTTTTATTTGGGTATTATTTTTATGATCATAATGCCTCATTAGCGTGCTCTATACTAAAAACACTTGCAACAAATTTGTATGTACCCGTGCACCGCTATATTTATATATTTACTTATGTATGTGTACATATATTTACCAAATAAATATGTATTTATGTTTCTATTTAATTATCACCAATTATTTACAGTTAGTTAATGCTAATTTTTATAATATTTTCGCATACTTTTCTTTCGTTTATTTACATACACGCGCTTTTCTGTTTTTCTTTGTAATTTAACTCCGTTACATTGATAAAGACTGTCTGAAAAAATATTTTTATTTTTTTGGTTGGTTTTATTTATACACATACTTACATGCTTAATATAAAACTAAATATTTGCAAATAGCGTTTTGTGCTCAACGTAATTGTTTGTGTAATTGTTTTTTCACATTTTTTTGTTTTCGCTCGTAGACGTATTAATTTTTCGTAGATATTTATTTTAATTCGTAATTTAACGTTCGTAACTATAATTGTTTTTTTTTTTTGTTAAGTTTGTGTGCGCTGCGAAAGAAATATATCGAATTTATGAAATTCGTTTGGTTTAATACTCGTACCTTTATTAAAACTAAATTATTTATTTATTTATTTAACTCTATTTTGGTTGTGGCGAATTTCTCCCTCTCCCTTCTTATCAATCACTTATGAAGGTAATCACGTTCGTGGTCCTTGATAACGGCAGTAGGATCTTCCCATTATATCTTCGGGTGGTATAGTTTGATCGACCGGCGGAACTTTTTTCTGCTCCATGCGATCGCGTACCTTCAGTGAAATAAAAGATAAAAACCAAAACAAGAATTTGATTATGGCAGACGTTCTATTCGATTTGTTCTGGTAATTTAATGGAAAATCGTTTAATTTATGTGTCTTACGCATTTAAAAATTTCGACAAGTGTATACGACCGATTTTTGCAAGAACATTATTTTATTTAGAAGCTGTCAGATATCAGCTTTTCTATATACATATGTATACACATACATATAATTACAATATTAGTATGCTTTGTGAGGTTGTTACAATTATTTTAGAACTTTTCTGTTAAAAAAATTTAAGAGTCGCTTAGATTGCTAATTCTCTTTTGTGTTATTTACATGAATTTGTTCTAATGTATATGGGTCATTCCATACAATATTTACACCTCAATATATTATTATGGCAGCGCATGCCTGTGCGCTGAGACTTTATGTACGCAGGCATGAAAAAACTCGTAACTTCTAAAGTTTTGGTGTTTCCATTCCAAAATTTTTACAGCATGCTCCATTTTTTATTTTAATCTAACTCACACTCTCATGGAAATCCGAGGTAATTACGCACATTTTGATACCTTAACTGATTTTTTTCGACAAATAGTTTATTAAATGCAAGCAATTGAAAAAATATACTTCTTCGTGAGTTCAAAATTTCTGGAATTTTTTTTCGAGATTAATATTATGACGAAATAAAAAAATAGGTGTCTTCTTTTTTCCGATAAAGAATGTAAAAAAAAATATTTCACCCCAAAAAAAATATTGAGGTGTAAACATTGTATGGAATGACCCATAATGAGTTTTATTATTTATTTTATTAATACTACCTATGTAATTAAAACTAAAATTTTACATGTGATAAATGATATTAATGTGTAACCTTTAACTTTAAAAGTTGAAGATGTTTTATACATTGGTCACACATACATAAGTAATGAAGATTTTGAGCAGCGTTCCTCACATACGGCTGAGAGATGACCTTACTTACATCCACTATTAGTAGAAAACTCATCGTGCAGTTTACCTAAAGTATCCAGCGAGGGCTGGGGATAACTTAATATTGGTCTCGTGTTCCACATCGCTATTCCACACAGAGAGGAGCCAGTTGTACAACCAAGGGCTATCAAACTTTCAACAGCTCGTTGAAGATAAACACCGACGTTGGCTTCAACTTGTTTACGTACTTACTTTACGAAAAAACCATCCAAACAAACTTTGGAAGGTTATTGATTAACGGCTATGGTTTGGCTATAGAAGGACCACTCTGACTCGAAGATCACACAGCCAACTAATCATGGAACGTATTTTACGGAATTTTAATAACTAGTTATTCAGAGCACTAACAGGCCGAACTGGTCTATTCCAGAAGATAATTTAAGTAGGGTTAAGTGAAGCCATTCTAAAAGGCTTATCCTAGCAGGGCTGAACAAAGTGGTTTCCTGCATGCCTTCTAGAGGGACTTTTCCTATTTACAATTTAAACGAATGTATAAGTTTATACAATTTTGCATTACAAATGAATTTCAATATGCATTTTAAGTTGTAGTAAAACATAATTGATTTGAACATTAAATAAATAACTTAAAGAAGTATGATGTTTATCCTTTAAAGAAGCATCTTTAGAAGAACTCTTCCAAAAGGCCTTCTGAAGTGGGTACTACAAAAACCCTTACGGTAGCTCTTCTATGGGTAGCGAAAGCTGAAACCCTTCAATTTTATGCCACTCCAAATAAAAAAAGGAGAAGGGAATACAGAGTAGAAGTCCTCTAGACTGTCAGGAAAGCCTCTTGGAAGGGCTTATAGCTCCTGAAATTATCTACAGGGAACATGAGTATCTTCAGAGAAAAAACTAAAGTTTGCTTTAAAATAAAAAGCGACTTGGTCATTACAATGGGTATGAACATCGTCTAATGTATTTTACGTCGATCCATGCAGACGACCGCCACAGTGCTTAAGAGCACAGCGGTATATCTAAAATCCCTACCGTGCTTTGGATCACTCTGCCGGTTACAATGGAACACCACAACTGACGTAAGCATTTGGGTATTAAACCACAACCTTCACCGCAATGCCGCACGAACAAATTGGAGCACGCTCAAAGGGCTTCTCTTGGAATTAGGTCTCCGATCAGACCTCGTAGCATTAACTACCACCAGTTGAGCTTCTATACCTCTCTAGACTGGTGGTAACTACCCACGTAATTATAAATTTAGACGTCTTCCCCGTCTAAGGACCTCTTGTGCTGCTTCCCCTTTGACTTTTACCATACACACTCGCTGAGAGAAGCACAATCTGTCTATCTTGTTTGGGGATCCCTGGTGCCAGAGTAAATCTGTCATGCACAAACAACATGAATGGCGTATGGCTCTTTCCTCTTTCTCATTGGCTGCACCTTTCACAATCTAGTCTAAAAATATACTGATGAAGTCCTTAACGGGTGTGCTACTAAACAGAGTTTGGTATACTTTTACATATACTTTTAAACCAATATGTTGGTGCTAGAACGAATTTTCGTAGCTCTTACACAAAGCTCTCTTCTTAGAACAAAATATGACATTGACCTGCGAATTGCTAAGATATTATGCTGTTTTTTAGCTCCCGATTTTATTCTTACAAACTGGGATTAAAGCAGAGCGGTTCCTATTTGAAAATGAATTGATTGCAATTACAGAGAAGGAGTCAATAGAATGACAGTCCGTTGGCCGGTAAATTTTTTTCTTTTCATTCACAACCAGAGTGTAAATTTCAAGTAGCGCTCAAAATACAAAACTTCACTCTAGGCAGGTTCTATGTAAATTCTTTGGGACGGAATTTGGTAGACAAACATTTTTCTGAGTGGCAAGGCTGTTTGGGATATCGATATTATTATTATTTTCATTGAAATCCCTTTATGAGCCTGGAATGACTATCAAAGTTAATCTCCGTACACAAAGACCGCTTTAATTTATGACACTGCGATCTTTGATATATGCGATCCTTTCGACAAGGAGATGTGTGAATGTGTTTAGGGTTCTGTTAATCCTTGAAACGTGGGCGATAATCTGTCTGAGTTTATACTCGTTTTATGTATGCTTCAATGAAATCGGTAATTCAGGCAGAGAACGCCCTCCTCGCACAGTGGTCGCTCCCATAGGCCAAAAATAAAAAAATTAAAGTCAAAATTTTTACTTGAAGTGGATCAGTACTATCTCATAATAGATCTGGCTATTAAAATATATTCTTGTTTTTGCTTTATTCTAACTGTCCTGTGGAAGAATAGCTTCAAAAGGAAGAGTATGAAATTAACTTGGTTTTGCAGCGTGAGCAATTTGATAGTGAAGGTCGCAATTAAAGTATAAACACGTCTTTAAAACTGAGCGCTTGTCCAATGAAAGTATTAAATATTGTAAATATTAAATATTGTATTGACTATTTTTTCGATATTTTACGAGTTTTTAGCATGCTGTGTTTATTTAATAAAATTAATGTAACAGAGGTGCCTATTTTAGTACTAATTCGTGTGTAAACTAAAATTTCATTTCGCCTTTTAGTTGGGAAGCTAATCTGAGCTAACAATCAAATTTATTTTTAAATATTCGTCAATATTTACTAATTACATGGTGTAGAAGTAGAAAAACAAATTAAATGACCGTATATGCGTCATTAAACAAGTTTTTTCTATCTTTGCAAATAAATAATTTTGCTATTTTAAGCGACCATTCATGTCGTTTACAACGTTATTCGCGGCAACCCTTCAATTGTTGTTCCGATACTGATACAAATCTAGAGAAGATTAAGAAAATATTTGATACTTTGAAACTGAAAATCGAGGGTGAGGAGCTAAATATTTGGAGCAATTTAAAGAACGCGTTAATTATTGCTGCAAGAGGATTTCAACAATTTGGCGAGACTGCAACCGAACAAGATCATACGTTTTGGAAAAGCATTCTGATTGTCTTGCGACAAACGACTAGTTTTTATTCAATAGTGATATACATGATATGATGAAAATAATACTGATCGTGGTCATCCCAGAATAAGTTTTTCTGAATACTCAAGACAAACAAAGAGAAGACAAATGCTGAGGTAGCCGAAATTGATGTGTCTGCATCTGATTGTTTGGATTTTGCTACTGAACAAGCAAATAGCACAACAATTTCGCCTGAAAGCACTATTGAGGTTATTATTTTATGAGGTTGAGGGCGGAAGGTGGTGAGTGGTGTTTGGTGGGGTGGGGGTATGGAGGTGCTTAATCACGACCACTTTGTATCTCATTACAAAAAAAAAAAAACAAGCAAAAAAAAATTTTTTTTAAGTAGGGGGTATGGGTGGTAAGTCGTGGGGTGAGATTTTGGAGGGGCTTAGGCACGACCACTTTGTGTTTTTCTACTTGTTATAATTTCATAGAATTTTGAAAAAAATTTCACATTGATATCTCCACTGCAAGTATTTTTGGCCACTCGCTCCATACAAGCCCGACCACTGTGCCTCGGTGAGATTTGAGTGTCGCGCCATGAAACAATTCTTCCACCATGGCGACAGACCCGCACGTCTTCCCCGCTCTTTTGAAAAATGGTTAGGGATCGAAGAATGCAGATCATCCCACTGCTAGCCAACCTTTAGCATTAAAGTTTTTTTCTTTACCCGAAACTGAAGGCTTAGGGGGGCGAAAAATTCTCCCTCTAAGCCATTGCAAAGTTGCTACATGACTAGAGCGCACAGCAGGAATTTTATGCAATTGCTATAAAAACTGATTTCTTTTAGACTTCGAATTAAAAATTGATGAACTTTTAAAAAAAAAGACTGGGGAATGATAATTTTTTTGTTTAAACGGCAGATAAATTTGTAAGGCTTAGTTTGCTTTTACACAGTTCAAGTATTGAATTCAATTCTGCTCGCATATGGAAGAGAGGGGATGAGCAGAAAAGGAACGAGTACACATGCGTCGGTACCGTCAACTCGTTTAAATTTTCTTGTCTTCCTTTTGCCATTTTCGTTCTTTCCCGTTTAAAGAGCCAAAGACTTGAGTTCAACAAAATTGAAACGTGTACAAGCAAATAGAAAACACAAAAGAGAATGGACGAGAATTGTTTTCAAGTAGTTGAATAAGGTAAAACGGGTGTTAATAATAGAGAAAACGGCACTAAATATGTTTGCTAAGCGTTTGGCCGAGCTGCTCCTCCAACTTTTGGTGTGCGTCTTGATGTTGTTACACAAATGGAGGGACCTAAAGTTTTACGCCGCCTCCGAACGGCAAATGGATTATATGAGAAGCTTTTTGAAGGCAGAAATACACTTGGAGGTTTATCAACGTTTTCTATAATTTTGTTTTCTCTAACCACTCGGCTACGGCGGCGGCCAAATTCTAATACCAAACTACATAAATAAGTAACTTTTGCTCGATCTTGTGAAAAAATTACTTTACTTTAGGACAATAAATGCTTCCAAAAGGATCTTAAAACCTTTGGAACTTCATCTTGAAAAATTATACTATCATGAAAGCACTAACCAAAAATTTATCAGAAATTTACGGGGACTCTTCTGTCCCAGTATATCAGGAGATTTGAACATGAACTACCAATTTAAAAAGCAGCAAATTTGTATGGGCGACACGCTCGTAAAATAAGCTCTTGGCATGAAATATCGATGTAATTGTTACGAAAACTTTTGCAATGATTGGCTTTATAAGAAGAAACTGTGGCTATTTTAAAGACCCATTAACTCTGAAATCGATTTACGTATCATTATAGCGAGTCGTCTTGAATATTGCTCATTTATATCGAATCTGTACTACGAAACTCATTCAGCTGAAATTTAAAAAGTTCATAAAGTATTTACGGTAACAGCTCTTTTACGCACTATCGGCAACAATTGAAACAGAACGTTTCGCAATATCACCGATGATATGTTCAATGGATTAAAGGTTTGGAAACAAAGCTTGTCTGGGGAATGGGGTTTTTGATTACTACCCTAAATTATGTTAAATTATCCTGCTGGAAGTTGTTTCATATCTTATAACGCTGTTTTCAATCGTTCCGTTCGCTTGATGTGTACTCGTATAACTAAGATGTGTTTTCTTACAATTACAAAAAAAAAATCCCAACCCACTCCAATAAACAAAATATAAACACATATTTTTTTGCGTGTATCCAGAAACACTGTTATATTAAATGCATATATTTCCAATATTACTTGCAAAGAGTATACAGGTTAAATACTTACGTACATATATGTACTATGTTTACATATGTATGGAAAATCTATGATTATATGCGTGCATTTTGCTGCACTATATTGCTTGCTAAGTACATATGTACGTAAATGTATATTTACTACTTAATATTTTGCTGATTTACAGGCAATTTACCAACATCAACATTTACAATATTTATATGGAGTTGCTGATGCCTAAAAACAAATAGAATTCGTTAATACTTTACGTATTTATTTATTGATATTTGTTCAGTATGTATGTGTATACCTACAAACTACCTTTGGTGTAACTGCCATTCTACTTTGGGGGCAATCACTAAAATCTACGAAACAGTAATATATTTTTCTATTTATCTAGTTTATTTGGAAATGGGGTGATTTAAGGTTTGAAGACTAATTCTTATAAAAAAAAATTAACATGAAAATTCACAGTAATCAGAACGTCATAGACCATTGTAAATATGTATGTAGGCAACGAGTCCAGATATTAACATTATAGTGAAACCGCTCAAAACATAAATTCGTGCGCATGTAAACACCATTTGAACCACAGGTTTAAACTAACACACGGAATGAAGGGAAAATTGTTGACCATTGAACAGTGCATTTTGTCCTAAACAATTGTCACAAGATTGCTTTTATATTATATTAGGCTGTTGTTTCCAAAACACAAATTTATTTTCCTTTAACGATACCCGAACTAGTTATGTATGTGCGTTTAAAGTTCTAGGTTCACGAAAATTACATACACCTACGTTCAAAATAATAGCACTTCAACATTATGACCCGTATTGGCTATTTTTCTTTAGTTCATTGAATGCTTATTATTTTTTTATAAAAGTCTGGCTCATTATTCATCAAGCACCAAACAGAAAATCCACATTTCAAATTATGTACAAAAATTTAAAAAAAGTCAACAAACTACACCAAGATTAAGCTTTTTATTGTGAATTATTCTTTTTTTTTCTTCAATTTTAGAAGCAGCTAAATTTATTACTACGGTAATTAATATACGATCAACTGGAATTACATTCGATGTCGCCTACAGGGCCACCGAAATTTTACCAGAGAGTTAGGCGACTTACGGAAGGTTTCAAGACCGGGGCGAACTCCTGTAAGAACAACCATGGCGACCTAGTGACCGATGTCCAGAACGTACTTAAATTATGGAGGGAACACTTTTCCACTCTATTGAATAGCAACAGCACTGAAAGTAGTGGAGAAGAAGAGCCCGAGACCCCAGTCGAGGATGATGGAGTCGATGTCCCACCGCCTGACTATGACGAGGTACGAATAGCGATTACGCGGCTGAAAAACAACAAAGCTGCTGGAGCTGACGGCCTGCCAGCTGAGCTATTCAAGTACGGCGGCGAAGAGCTGAAAAGGTGCATGCATCAACTCTTATGCAGAATATGGTCAGATGAACGCATGCCCGACGACTGGAATTTAATTGTGCTATGCCCAA
>JAPVRG010265126.1:762-22700 GCA_029783565.1 Rhagoletis cerasi
GTAAATTAGTTTTTCTTCTTTAAGTATAAACAGAATCAAATAGCTGAGCGAACTTCGTCGGAAGAAAGTTCGCTGTCAAAATTAAAACACACTGCAGTATATCAGATTGCACACAACCAAAGCGAAAAAAAAGTTCGTCCGGCGAAATTCGGCGAGAATAGATTTATTTTTAACATTGCCGCCGGTCGACAGATATCAGCTTTCAGTGAAAAAAAACAGCTTTGTTTCTTTACTTTTCTAGCATATAATTATCAGGAAGAAGAAGAAAGAAAAATTTCGGGGTTCATAATTTCGCCTAGTATTTATATATTTTTGAGTTAGGCGAAATGTTGAGGCGAATAGCAATTGACGGCATTGCTCCGTCCGACGAAATTCGACCAGCGATTTGGTTCTGTTTATATTTTTTGCTATGATTTTCTAATAATTGTTTATCAGCTGCATATAATATTGACAAATGTAATTGGGTGACCCTGTGCACTTTTTTGATTTTTTGCTTTTTTGCTTTATTGCTCAATTGTAAAATTTCAATGTTGGTCTTATTACTAAACGAGAAATTAAATAAAGCAAATTTGTGTTATTTCGCTTTCAATTGAGAAATAAAACAAATTTGCCTTATTACCGTTTACCTTATAGCACCCTCCCGTCTATATCATGCCATTTTCTCATCGTTAATATGGCACTATAAGTCACAAATATGCCGAAACCGACAGAATAAATGATGGTCTGAAAAACAGGAAGCAAGTACGATATATTTTTATTGCCCGATTACAAGCGCACGGTGAAGGTGCGGCAAGTGACAGCGAATTTGGCGTGAGTAGCAGCGCACAAATAATGTTGCCAAATCTTCGGAAGGAGCCTGCCGGTGTGTTGGCAAAATACCAGCATATCACGACAGTTAACTTAACACACATAAATGAACACATGCATAAGTACATTTGTATGTATTTATATATATAGGCATGTTTCCGGCACACTTTACGCCTCTCAGTGTCTCACACCCCACAGACTGCTGTTGCACGCACTTGTCGCGCGCCCCATAAACGATAGGATGAGATGTGAGAAATTCCACTTGCCACTTGCGCTTGGTTGAATGCATAGTTAATGAAGAGCTGCCGATGAGATTGGTAATGTTTCCATGTATATATATGTAGTTGTTGTTGTTGTTGTTGATGTATACTTTGGTGTTGGCGCCACAGTTGCTCACGCTGCGATTGCCAAACGTACACCCTAGAGATTTTGGCGCATGTTCTGCCGAAAATTAAACAACTGGCACTTCCTCTCAATCTCTGATACTTGGAAAGGCTTTAACGCTTTCGACTGCTGCACGTAGAGGCGTGGCTAGTAGCGTGGCAACACCATTAGCGAAACCAAAGTGTCATATTTCACTTGAAAGTGTGTGCGATTGTACGCGCTGCTTAATCAACTTTCAAAATGATTGTAAGACTGTATACTTTTGTATGTAGAATTGTGTGAAGTTGGCAGCAACGCTTTACTGTTAAGAAGGCAGAGAAGTGCTGTGTAGCACCTTTATGGAAATAAATAAATGAAGCAATAAATAAGTGTATCAGTGCGGCATAAACATAAAAGAGTGTGAAACGATTTTTCCCAACAAATCGAAGACGAAGTGGCAAATCCATCAGAAGAGATTGTGGTGAACTAGAGTTGCTCAATAATGTCTTATAATATATATACCGTATACAGTGAAAACTATCAGTTATTTATGTACCCTGCAGCAATTCAGACTCACCCTAGGTTAGCCCTCAGATAGTCCCTATTTTTGCCAGCGCTAGTCCCTCATAATTCCCCTGTTAATGGTTTCAACTGCCATTTCTAGCATTGGCGTGTCATTGGAAAAGTACCGGTCCACTCAACAGTGACCGTAAGATAGTCCTGTACTAGTCCAAATATGGAGATTTTTTTTCGTTGGAGTACGATTGCGTTCTGCACTTCACAGATCATTTTTCATATTTAGGAAACACAAAAAAATTATTTCATCATTTTAAAACCATGTATCCTCTGACGACATTTGAACCCGGACCCTCCTGAAAGCTAAGAACAAGTGGCAAGCATCTCTGCGCACTGAGCTACAGCCACGCATGTAAATGTGTGTTCGAATGTTCACTTTGTATCAAGACCTGACCAAGCGATTGGGGAATTTACAGGGTGGTGTTCTGTCACTGCCAAACTGTACTTTTCCTCAATCTCTAGACCGGTTCCTTCGGGACTGGTCGGAGGTTAACATTTTTGATGCAAATAAGTGTCCAATTGTAAACGGTCAAATTTTAACCGGTTAAGTACTGGTCCTTTTCGAAAATTGGCCGCCTTATTGCTGCAGGGTATGTATGTTATGTACGTTTGTCCTGCAGTGAAAACCACCTGTTACGAACTGGTTCGTCTTCTATTTTTTCCGGACGTTGTAAAAAATCTCAAATGCCAGCCTAAGCATCAACATTCACCAGTTGACATTCTAGCCTGCTTCTGCAATGGCTCAAACCACTTGACAGAGTAGTTTTAGTCGGTCTATGAGTCACAAGTTAAAGAAATAAATATGTGATCTTGTGTAGAAGGCGCTAGACTGATATTCCAGAGATCCTCAGTTCGATTATTCCGGTAGTAGGGTGAAACCACTGATGGGCACACTTAAATATTCTTGTATTTAAAGTACCTATTTGGGTCTTAAATACCCAAACATTTACCGAAAAAACACTAATGTAAATAGAATTGAAGTATCCAGGAGAAGCTTAATACTAAATCCTTTATTTCTTAACAATATGAGGCTGCTAAATACTAAAGTACTAAGATATTTTGAAGATTTATAAATACTAAATGGTGCAGAAGAAGAAAAGGTAATCGGTATTTTTTTTCTTTTTTTAGGAACTGACACAGTAACGAAATGCTTCGTGATTTTCAAGATTTTATCCGCATTTTTTTTTGGATTTTGCCAGCGCGATTTTTCGGGACTTTTTTTATTTTTCTATGATTTTTCGTTATACAATTTCCGGGATATTTTGGAAATTTCGGGACTCTTTCCGGATTTCCGGGACTTCTCGGTATCTATTTTGCATACAGCATTTAGTGAAGCCATAAATACTAAGTACTATTGTACGCGGTATTTCTTTGGGTAAAAGAAAAGTACTTAGTACTTTGTAAACATAAATCAATTTTTTATGCCATTTTTTCGTCTTATATGCGTCCGCAACTCGTTTCTCTTCTGTGCTAACCAGGGACGGTAATCATTATAAGTAAACTAATTTAAATCAGCATTTAATCATTACTTTATTATTTGTATTTTTTTCGCTTACAGATAATGATTTTTATTAAATTTTATTCTTTCACTCACGGAAATAATTATTTTATAATTTTTATTTTTTCGCTCAGAGATAATAATTATTATTGAGTTTTATTTTTTCACTTAAAAATAATGAATATTTATAAAATTGAAAAGGCCATACAGACCCAACCAACTGACATTTTGACCTGAAAACTTTGAGGCTTATTACTTCTTTTAGGGTGTCACTACCTCTAAAAAGGTTACAGCGGAAATCGCGCTAGTATAGATTTAAAGTTTTTTGAATAATCGTTATTCTTAAGAGAAAAAATAAAACTCAATAATTATTATCTTTGAGCGAAAAAATAAAAAATCAAGTAACAATACTTCTTTTCGAGCAATAAAATAAAACTTAAATATTAATTATTATTTTTAATTTTTATTGGTTAAGCTCGAAAAATAAAAATCATTGTTAAAATTGTTTTACTACGCTCACAACATGTTGATTTTTATGGATAAAACTGAAAAAATTATAATTATTTTCTGCCCCTGGTGCTAACTGACGCCAATTGGAAATGCCGGCTGAAGGCAATTCATTCTTCACCAGAGTGGTACATCGGCTTCGTTGTCCTCGACTAATGATTCATCTTCTCTACTAGTTTCAATCCCATTTAGTTGGGTGGAGAAGTGAGTCCTTCAAAATTTCAGCTCGTTCTGGATATCAGTCATTACGTCACCGTTTTTTTACACGGATTTGTTCTGATCTTGAATGCTTCCGCAAGACGCCTAACTTTTGAATAGGACTTTAGGTTGTTTTTGTTGTTAGCCTCGCTCCCACAAAGCTCAAGTTGCGCCCGATAGCAGAGTGGATATGCAGGCCGAATCCTTTTTCTCTGCAGGTACGTCGTCGTTCCCTTAAGCTCGCTGAAATTCAACTGCTTTTTCGGCGGCGGTACTTAATAAGCGGGATATGTGGCTTCACATGTCGGATACATCGGTTTGTTGAAGAGTACCCTAACAGAGCTGGTGTGAGAGTAGAGTAGCGAAGATGCTAGCTATTCGTTGTGAAAACAGTTTATCGACGTCGTATCATCTTTGAGTTACTTGTAGCACATTTTTAGCGACACAAAGGCGAGTGAGTATCTTGGCTGTAAGAAGATAGTACCTAGTCCCTGTCAATGTTTGGCCCTCGAATCGTACGTACGTCTAAGGTTGACGACAGAATGGTTATTAGAAGCGATGCAGTTCTGTTTGAAACAAATTATCGAAGTCACTCATGGTTGAGCGGAAGAGCCATTCTAGTTGAAGTCAGATGTCGGTAGTCAACATCAGCATCAGCTGGTATGTTAATGAACTAGTCAGACTTCGTATCAGATTATACCAGTTAATCTACCTAGTCCGGTATGAGTACGGCCTCATTTATCGCTCAGTGGGAACAATTCTTTTGAAAACGACAGAATATTGGGCCTTAATGTGGTACGTACGAGATTTGTACACTTCAGTTCACCACCATACTTGACAAGTGCTACCCACTTGATTGAACTGTTGGCTACCTACTGTTTACTTACCTACTTGGTGGTGTTGTTTTTCCACCCTCCCAGTCGGCCAGCCAACCAGCGGGTGTGCACATTAATGCCCACCAATTATTTCTGCAATCGAACACGTTCCCTCTTGAACGCGTATGTGCGTATGTGTGTGCATTTGTACGCTTCGAATTGTGGAATTGCCATTCATTGTCGTAGTCGAATTATTGCTGACGCCAGCCGCGCGCAGTTGCAGTTGCTCACGTTTGCGGCATTTATAACAGGATTTTATTGTCTGTTTTCTTGGTAATTTCAAATTAATTAAAATGTGACTGAGAGTGGGCGGTTTTTTATTAGCACGTAAGTAAAGAGAATAAGTAAACGAACGGTGGCCACGCAGCTTCGTTTTTTTTTGGGTGTGAAGAAAATATGTGTAGATTTTACTTCGAAATTAAAGAAAATATCTAGTGTTAATGATAGATTAAATGGGTACCCAGCCACCAAGAATGTACGTTACATTTTACGAACATTGTGCTTTACGAAGAATTCTTGTGTCGGCAAAAAGTTAGAGTAAAGATCGTAAACGATAATACAAAAAAAAAATATAACAGAAATAGGCTTGTTGTAATATGTCAGTAGTACAAAAAAAAGTTTTAGTTTTTTTTTTTAAATTTTCTTGAATCACAATATATGTACTTATTATACATACACTGAAATATTGAAATTAAAATAGTAAAACCATTTCTACCGTTATAATTGGTAAAATAATTTCTACCTTTATAACTGAAACAACATACATAGATAAATTATAATATTTTATTATACTTTTTTTTACTAATTTCTTAATAGTTGAATAAATATCGTATTATAAAAGTTCTCTTTAAAATTCAGAAGTTTTAATGTTTTCCTTCTAACATTTACTTTTTGTTTGTTAGGCCGTTTTTAGTCGGTTTTTACTGCGCTTTTAACCGTTCGCCTCAAAAATTTCTGGCAACACTGTATATATTGATTTCTATTATTTGGTACACACTTGTGCAGTTACATAATATGCTTAAGACCAAAATGAGAGTAGAAATGTTGAACCGCCTGACAGTTTATGCATATATTTTTTCCTTTACACCTTCGCTGTTAAAATTGTACTCATCAAAGCCAACAAATGGTGCCTTGATCTTCTTTTATTAAAGTACCAAGATAAGTTCATTACTGTCAGTAAATGGCTCATTGGTTCGCAATTTACAGGTACCTATGCTTTCACCGTTGCAGACATGTTTAGAATTTTAAGATGCTCCAGAACGGCCATAGTGCCGTTCAAATTTCCACTCTGCTGGTCTTAACTGGTCGCCGTTTGTTTGTGTGAACAAAATCATAAATTTTTATTTGAATGAACAGGAATGTATGATGGGCTGTTGTGATTAGCATTGAAATGTGTGGAATTATCGATTGGGAGGGAAATTTTATTTTTGAATTTCAATAAGAACCATTGAGTTTTTTATCAACTTTGGTATTAGATAGAAAAATATATGTATGCACACACATTAGATGGTATGGAAAAAAAAGAAATGCTTAAATCAGTTTTGACCCGGGACCTTAATCATTATAAGTTCTATCAGAAAGTTGATATTTAATCATAATTTCAAGATTTTAAAATTTGCGATCAATCATAATAATAAATTTCTGAGTTTTATTGTGTTGCCCAGAAATTAAAATTATGTGTCGATTTATATTTATTTTGATCCAAATATAAACTAATTTTTTCGAGTGGTATTTTTTCTCATCAAAAATAATGATTATTTTTTGAGTTTTACTTTTTTTATTGAAAATAAAACTCATTTCTTGAGCGTTATTTTATCTCTCAGGAGAAAAATTAATATTTGATTTTTTTTTTTTGGCAGATCGAAAAACTCAAAACGCCACACCGCTTAAGTGTCTAATGCAGTGGTGCACAGCGCTGGCAGAGCTTCCAATACAAGCACAAAATTTTTGTTTCAGTTTGTGTGCACGAGCATAGAAATCAACAAAACAACTTGCGCATGAACTCCTTACAGCATGAGGTTCAAACGCAAACTGACCGGCTGCTAGCGGAGCATAAGTTCGGTAGCGTCGCACACACCACTTGTACGTGAAAGCCGAGTGGCTCCGTGAGACTCCCATGTGCACCTCTGGTCTAATGGTATATATTTTTTGCTATGCTTTTGTCGAATAAGTATCATGAATAAACCTTTCAATTCTTCACTTTTCTGTGTCGCTCTACTTAATTTTGCTTTGAAACGCCAAACATAAGCGAATAAGCATCAACTCATAAATATTTTACCATTTGCTGCATCAGACATGTGCCAGATTGCGATAGCGCGAGGTGGGTATTAATTTCTAAAAAGAGGCTCAGAATAAATAAACTGCGAACTGATTACTAGGCTAGGTTAGGTTCCGTGGTTGTTGAACATTTAGAACATTGTCCTTGATGATACCACGTAAGTTTTGAACGTTGACCATTAATTAATCGACGAAACGCCGCGAGCCAATTACGAACTTACGAATGCGACTTATTTCAATGGCCGAAAGCTCCTCAGGCTTAGATAGGAAATTTGAACCAAACTATTTAAAAATTACTCTAGCGAAGGCTGGGCATCCCTCGCTGAGCTTAAATGAGGTCCATTTGTCCAAGACTGAACCACAGAAGGTCAGAGGTGCCCCCAACTGATCTCCATTCGGTAACAACGTTTCAACGATGATAACGCTCCTTGCCAAGTCGTCGGTCATGCAGTTTCCCGAAAAGTCCTCGCACGTAATTGAGAAGGAGGCATATCCTGCCAAGTTTACCGCTTGGATGTCAGAGCATTCTCACCTCTCTAACTCCCAACAATCTGGAAGCCTGAATTTAATGTCGATTGAGAGCTCCCGGAAAAAACCTTCCACCAACTCTGCCCTCAAGTTTCGATTCATTCGTGAAAAAGTTCACTAAGAGTAAGACTAAGTCTAAAACTAAGACGAGGGGAGCGTACGCACAGCAAGCCGAGCAGCACCGACCGAAACTTTAGGTGTTCACAATTAATGAAGAGGAGCGGAGCTTTTCGCATGCCATCGGCTGCATAATTATTGGAAAACTTAACGCCAATGAAAAGTGGCTAAAATATTTGATAGATCTGTTTCAGTAGATTTGTCGAAAAATAATTTTTTATTTAATTATTTTAATTTTTTCTTCGCAGTATCGCCATGAAGCTGAAACAGAAAATTCAAAATCAAAAACTGCTTTGCTTTCAGATTGCTGTATGAACACTTTCATATAACTACAGCAATTTGAAAGCTCGGAGCGGCTTCTCTTTGCTCGGCTTCGGTTCCGGTTGGAGTTTCACTTTTTTGGAGTTTTGTGGAATACTTTGGAATACATACACGTGTACATATTCCCTTAAGGTTTATTTGTATTTTGGTAAAGTTTCACTCATTCATTAAAGCTAATATTAAAAGAATTTCGCAAGAAGCCACTCTGCGACTCAATTAGAAATGCGAATACAAAACTTATACCCAGTGCATAAATCAATAAAATATTGCCGTGTTTTCCGCCTTGATGAATGTAAAATATTTATTTTTGGCTTCTTTTCCTTTAAATTTTTAGAAAAAATTCCACCATAAGAAATTAATTGAGACTTATTCTATCTATCGTGATTCTTCTCCATCCAAAAGTTTGACCACTTATCAATGGCACTCGGAATTTTCACCACAGCATGCTAGTGAGAATATCCACACTTCGTTAAAACTTCGCCTAAACGCTTGAGCGTCTGCTTGCGCGCCTATCCACACACTGCATTTGAGTTTCGACTGAGTGGCTAATAGACAAACATACTTTTAGGCTATTCGCACACAAGTACCTAATAGCTAACAGACAATGACGAAAGTACAAAGCAACTGAGGGAAAATGATGCACAAATTTGGGCGATTCACAATTTTCACTTAAGCGAATGCACATCTGTATGCACACACTCGTGGGTGAGCTGAAGCATGCGGTTGATCGAGTGGGAGATGAGTACTTTTGTTGGCAATTGCTAAGTAGCGACAGTGGCTGAGTGATGTGCGCGCGTACAGATGTATGTTTCTATGTACACACATTAATAGCATAACGGAGTCTCACTTATGTGCCCAAGGCAGGAATATTATGCGATTGCGATTGGAATGAATCTTCACCACATAAACTACTCTAACTTGAAATCTTACTTACTTATGTATGAAGAAGAACTTAATACTTTGTCACTAAAGAAAGCATATCAAATACAAAATTAGTGTCGCATTACGACGCGCAAAGGCTTATGAATACCAATAGTCTTTTGCATGTACTACAAATCTTGTATGTATGTATGTATGTTGCATCTCGTCCATGTGTAGCCATGCATATGACGTCTGTCACCCTACACAGAGCCAACAAGTCAATGAGGCATATCACTTACTTACACACTTAACCACTTACTTAAGTATGCAACAAACGGCAGTGAACGTTGGCTGGCTGGCTGGCAATTGTGTTGCGGTAGCAGTAATCAAGTGCGGCAAGTACTAGCATAAACAGCAGAACTTAACGTGACACTAGTTTGGCTGAGTGGCAGTAAATGTGCCATTGTGTGTGGCGCTGTGTTATTAATTATTTATTAAGATATTATTTAAGCTGCTTACGTTGCCAAATAGTTTTTCGCCTACGACTTGGGCCATCTCTGATGAGAAATCAGTAGTTGGGAATGCATGCAGGCAGATAGCGCACTACTTGCAGGCCTTTTACGCGATATGTATTTGCATATGTAAATGCTACATTTGTGTATACAGGGTGTCCAAGAAGTATCACGACAAACTTGGGGAAGAGGGAGGTGGTGGTGTGAGCTCCATGATAAGCAACAGATATTCAAGTAAAAGTGCCACCGTTTTCGAAATTTTGAAATTTCTTAATTTAAAAAAATTGGGCATCTCCAAGTACATATTTTCTTTAACTGGATGTACCTACTAGGGATGTTAATTTTTTCGATTTTTGCGATCCCGGGATTTTCGGGATGTCGTTGTTGCAACCCCGGGATCCCGGGATTAGTCCCGGGATTTAGATATTCATTATTTTTCAACAAAATGTCATCAATATTGTTAGAGAAGCTCACCTACCATATAATAAATAGTAAATAAATGGGTTTGAAATTTAATTTTTTTATTTAAAGTGAATACTATTTCATTAGTAACAAAACAAAAAAATCTTAAGTCAACAAATGTATTTTGTGGTTGAAAGAAGTGAATATATACTAGTGGTAGAGGTAAAAGGAACACCTTACTTTGGCCAGTTTTGTCTATATTTATTTTGTTTATTTAATATTTAAATTTTTTTGTAAAAACCTACCTTAATTAACATATAACAAACTGCATATAAAGGCGCATTTCAAAATTTATATAAAAATTATAAAAATGCAAAAAATATGTAGTATGAAGTGCAAGTTTCAAGTGGCTAAAAATACAGTTGATTTTAATTTTTTTTGCATTTTTATAATTAAATTTGGGGTGCACATTTATATGCAGACAATAAAATATATAAATAATGAGATAGCCGTTAATAAAAAAATGTTAAATATTAAATAAGCAAAATAAATATTGCCAAAACTGGTCAAAATAAAGCGTTTCTGTGATTGGACCTTCCGACTTCGTCCTATGTGGGACAAAACCTGTGTAAAATTATTTGAACTTGCAATGATAAAGTCAGAACTTAATTTCATTTTTTATATACGTACCTGAAGTGGATGGCGGTTTACTAATATTTTTTGTTATTGTGTGATACAACACGAATCTAAACATTTCAATGATTTGAATAGTTTAACACAAAAACCCAGCTGATTTCCACCGCAAAAGTGGGTTAAACGCAAAGTGACTTTCAATGTTGCTTTTTTGCTATAGAATTAAATTTTTTTGTCTCTATTCTATATGTTTAGTAAGATATTATAAATCCCGAAAATCCCGGGATTGTTAGCAATTAATAAAAAAGACTAGCACTGAGTAAAAATTCTAACTTTGCATTTTTCACACAATCACACTTTTAGTCCAAAATAAGCTTTTCCCCTTGAATTTTTTGGTTTGTGTAGAGTAGAGTCTTCTCGAATTCGCCTCCAGGAGTAAGAAAAAAATTAAATAAAAAAAATTAACAAATTTAATTTCCGACCAAAAGTGTGATTTTGTGAAAAATATTTCTGTAGCAGAGACGAAAATGAGTTTTCGAATTTTTCTGAATGTCGAAAATAGCTGAACATACACATGTTCACCTCAGATTTGGCATTGAAAATTAAGAGTAATATTTATTAGCTTGCACATATTTCGTATGATGCTTAGAGCATCTTAAATATCCTCTAAGAGCACATCAAAGAGAAACAAATGGCACCTACTTACATCTGTAGTTTTGCAGGCTAAATATTCTCCACACCAATGCTTTTCCTTAAGCTTCAAAAGGCAAAGGCGTACACAAGTAATTTAACGGCACTTTAATATTTAATACACCGTTCGCAAACAGCTGCATAAAACAATCAGGTTATACTCGCACTCGTATAATAAAATCGTAGGCATATTTAATTTAATTTTTATAAATTTATTAGTGAAGTTTTCTTACTTATGTAAGTAAGTACATACATAAAGTTCATGCGAATGATATTTGCGAAAGTGCGTGGAAAGAAACTTTCACATACCCTGCAGGACGTTGTGTTGCTTATTATGACAGGACGTCAATACGAGTACAAAGATATCGTCGATTCTGTTACAAAAAGTCCGGAGTAACCTTTTTAAATTTTTACAGGAGTAGCCTTGCTTTATTTTTCCCTCTTCACCATACAGTTAATCATATTTGAGGCATATGTGCTGTGCTGTCAATTTAGCTATTTTTTATTTGGGTTTAGCCGGAAAAATCCTGTTTAGATTTTAGCTTTTTCTTATCTTTTTCTTAAAACGATTAACTACAGATATAAATTGTGTTAAATGTTTAATGAGATTTTTAGTGCTAGGTATGGAATGAAAAATAAATACTGTCGTGATAAGGAATATGCACTCCTAATATGTACACAAATATTCAAATTCATCTCCATCTAAACGCACCCTTTCAAAAGTGATTCAGGGGCACGAAAAAGTACATTTTGCGATGATGAAGTACAAACATCTCGCACGTGCACATTAATAATCTTACGTCAGAAAACACAAAGAAAGGTTTCTGAAACTTCGACTTTAACCGATAGCTGCGTGGGTAGACTGGTTCTTGAGCTCTTTCGCCACCCACATGCCATTCAGGAATGAGTGAAGGGGAAGGAGTAGTTGCGGTGAATTTCTCCACGGATGGGTAAAAGCCCGACGAAAGGGTCGGTGAATGGTTCTTTCATGCAGGGTGTAGGGTGTATTATAATTGATCGTTCATTTAATTTTGTATATTTATACACTTTGTTTACTTTTTACTTTGTTTAGTTTTAATTTTAAAATATTTATATGATCATTTTCAAAGAGAAAATTGTTGATTGAAAATTTATTTATTTATTTATTTTTTTTTTTTTTTTGTGGTGGGTGTATTACAATTGATCGTTCAGTTAATTGTGTATATTTATACACTTTGTTTACTTTTTACTTTGTTTAGTTTTAATTTTAAAATATTTATATGATCATTTTCAAAGAGAAAATTGTTGATTGAAAATTTATTTTTTTTTCAATTGTTAAATACACTTGATTCAAAAAAAACCTAATTTGCTAACTAAAAATATATCTATACAGGGCGCTATTTATTAACCGTTCCGTTATCATTTCCATAAGGAAGCATATATTCGGAGCCTAAGAAAGCTCCACGTTTTTCGTTGATCGATCCATGAAAAAAGTGTAAGCGGTACCTTGGTTTCCCAAGCTCTGTCTCAGATCATTTCCTTGCAGACTCGTCTACTTCCTTGTGTCCCGGACCATCACTATACCAACACAAATAACAGTATCGATCTCGGTGATGTAATAGTCATATCGTCTATTTTCCACTCAGACCCAGTAAAAGCTTTATGCATGGAATTCGTCTGTTAGCCTCAGATTACGACTCCCTAACCTTGGGACAATCTTACCAGCAGAGCATTTAGGCATATTTCGTTTCGGCGTAATATGGTTGAGGTCCTAAAATGGCTGTTTGTATGAGGAAAAACGCTGACCACTCCTGTTTTAAAGATGACGGCGAACCCACAAACCCATGAGCAACGCAAATCAAGTTTTAAATTGCTCCCGACTACCCTCCCAGTTTAAAAAATTCGCTAAATAAATACACTTGGAGGCTTGCCGTTGCCTTCCGAATGAGACAGCTGTTAGAAAAAACCTTATTCTATCATTTTTTTGTGCTGTTGCTTTGACCAGGGATCGAACTTTGGTCCAACGGAGCGGTAGTACGGACTTCTAACCACTCGGCTACAGCGGCGTAGAAAGTATTAGATGTTCTTAATTCCATAGCATAGCCCAAACGGTTGTGACCCGTATTTATCCCTATAACCAGCGGAAGGTGAAAGCGTACCAATTTCAAAAGAGCAAGGGTTCTGTTGTTATCAAGCCTGGGTCAGGCTTGGCATGCTACCCAACACAGTATTTCTACAGCGCAAAGTTTTTACGGTCGATAAGCTACTATATAGCTTTGCAAGTTTATCGGGGGAGAAATATATTTATGACCTGACATCCAAACTACTTTCGTTCTGAATTTAAATGCCAGTTCGTTGGTAGTGATGCTACTCTCTACTACAGGTATGGATGACGTTGCAGAACTTTCTATAGACATAGTGGTCGCTTGATTATCCGTATTTGCCAGTTACTGCCATATCAAACCAGATTTTCAACTACATTTCAGACACTACGTGGCCTCCTTCAAAGCGGTAAGTTCTAAGCTTGAAAGACTCTGTAATGGTCTGGAAATAAAATTCCAATTTTTAGAGCCAACTCTTGGGAGTATACACCACTTTCTACTATACTCAAAACTCTAGCTTTTTCCGACGATTAAAACCAGAGGACCCAGAAAGTGTATGGTACACATTTCCCACAAGTATTTCTACTGGACCAAAATATAATTTACCTTGCCTTAACTAAACGTTTTGTTAAATAAACGCAAAGGTGTGTGCATGTGGAGAACGGAACAAAAGAGGAAGGGATATTTGAATACTTATGTAAAAATTCTCGCACTCTTTGCTCTAGCTAAAAGTACTACAAACGGCAATCCAGCATCTTAGACGCCAGCCAACGGAATCAGCTGTGCGAAACACCCGCATAAAAGACAATTCCGCCGTTTTAGCAGCTTTGCGGTGCGACTTTTAATGCCAATGCAAACACCGAGACAACCGCAAAGCGACAGGAGCTGCTGCCATGCTACTCCTCGTACGCCATAACCATTGCACGCTTTGTTATTGTACATTTTTATTTGCTTGCCAGGTCTTTTAAATTCAAATTCTACTCATACACCGTGGCACATATGCTAAAGCGCGGCAATAAAATGAAATTAAATAAAAATGGCATTGCATACTTCAAGACGTGTATGCAAGGCGTATGAGTGTAGCTGGCAGAAACGATGCCTTTTCCATCCATGCTTCAGTCCTTCAGTGGAGTGGTGGCATTAGCTTGAAGGCGACGAAATTAATTTGCTGTTGAAATGCAAACGCACAGCGCAAAATGTGCGGAAAATTCAAATTCAGAAATTTAAATTCGGAAATGAGTGTGTGAAAAATGAGCAACGCAACTCTACAAGTAGTGATGCGAAATTAAAGGTATGCGCGCGGAGGGAAAGACAGACAGACAAAGCGGCTATTACGAGATGAAACATGTGAGTGGAAAAAGCGTAGATGGGGCAGCGAAGAGTTACGCGTGCTAAGGTGGGGGAGGAGGCTAAGGAGTGCGGGGTGGGCGAATTACGTAAATCGCACGAACGCGTGCTGTAACGACGCATGCGAGCGAAAAAAAGTAAATTGTACAAAGGTTAATTAAATTAGAAGTGAAAGTCGCATTTCATTTCGTTTTGCAAGAGCAAATAACGGGAAACTTAAATAAATTAAAGGGAGTTCTTTGAGAAATGATTACGTAAAGCGAGCGTGTATTCTCTGCGTTACGCAATTCTTACCTGAGTGTGAGTGAGTACAATCTTAAGATTAGTTTGCAGTTGAATTTCTATAAAATTTAATTAATTATATAAAAGTAGATATTCTGGTGGCAAGTTGGGCCCTACCATGTATACATAAGTTTCAACATTCCGCAGAAAAACCCATGTCCTTCTCCCTCAAAATATTTGTGCATAGTGCACGACGTAATGATAAGGTCACACACATGTTTATAAATTTGGACTTTCTTTTCATGAAAGTTTTAATATTTTTTTTTTATAAAAGTATAGTTTCTTCTGTAACAAAAACCATATACGTAAGTCCAAGTTACAAGCCAGCAATGATTTTTGGCAATTTTTTTATTGCCGGTGCTGCGCATATTTTTCCAAATAAAAATTTGTCGAACATTCATTATGTGGAAGAAACTGCGCAGCAACGCCAAAAAAAAAACTGCCAAATGTCAACGGTGTGAAATTTTGATGAGAATTTGATAAATTTATTCTAAAATTTTTACAAAGTTTGAAACCTGGATTTATATGGTTTTTGTTATAGAATGAAGTATATTTTTATAAAACACGTATTAAAGTGAATTTGAAAAAATTAAATGGTATAAATATGTAGTCCAAATTTATCAATATGTGGGCGACCTTCATCATTATGTCGCGCACTGTATAAATATATGCTTCTTCAATTTCCAAATCTTGCCCCTTTTCGAGTGGTCACAAATTATACAGCTGCCAATAAGCTCCGAATAGCGACCGGCACGCACTCAAAGTCTTGCTCCCTTCCTTTTCGCTCGACTACACTCCACTTCTCCTAACTTAAGTTCATATGTATATTCACATGCAAGCGCTGTCTGGACAGCCTGAAAATTAATGATGTTTATACCATACATGCCACATGGTGTGCGTATATTTTATTTACCCCATCCGCTGCAATTCTCCCTTGCCCCACGCTCTCAATCGGCATTCGACAAATCGACATTCTCTACTACGAGTACCACTAATCGAATTAGTGAAATTAATTTTTGATGATATTGAAATTAGTTGAAGAAAACCATACATATTCGTAGCTCACACGAACTGCTTTAGAAACACATACATACATTCATACATCCATACATACATAAATACAAAACAAAAAATCTACAGCATTACTGAATTTTCTTCTTTGACCAGCATAAAACAAAACTTGCTTGTCCGTCTGCTCGCCCTCTACAGTATTCATTAATGTGTAGAATGCGTTAATGTTGTTACTCGGACTGAGCTGCCAATTGTTGTGGTTTAAGTGACATTTGACATTCCTTTGGCTGTCCAAAGTTTGGGTTACTCGAATTCTTGTATTGTATTGACAATACAGTTGAAACGTGCCTGTTTGTCAACTTCACCGATTCCAACTCTGCTCGATTTTGTTCTTGTGACTGTCAGCGGAATTTCTTGCACGTTACGTTTTAGCTGTCATGTATGTGCATGTGGATAGTTTTCTTATATTTCGGCAAGATTATTAATGGCTCGGCGACATATATGTTTGTATGTTCATACTATGCCTGCTTGTCGGTGGCTTGGGGTCAATAGTAATATAAAAATCTCAAGCAGAGACCTTCAAGCTGAGAGGAGTGAACTAGATTAGAAAATGGAAAGTAGGAGGTTTTTTTGGCTAATGATGTTCATGTTAAAAATAGTACTAGACTTACCGAGATTTTTGTTAAATTAAATACAAATTTATAATGAAATTGTAGTTGTCAAAATTTGCAATAATGAAATTGCTAAATATGGGCGGTAATCGCGAGATCAACTACGTAACTACGATGTAAATAGTATGCGATGTAGTATACCCGTTTACCGTGTGTTTCGTTTAAGCAGTTCCCAGTAATAATACCCTCACTGCACAGATAATGCGACAATTAATTAAGATTAGGGTCTTAGATCTCTTCAAGTTGATACTTCTCCAAATTTGCTTAGCCCAATCAGTGTGTTGGCTAGCACATCTGTCCTTTGCCAATTCAATAAATGCTGATCTCAGTTGGTGTTTCCCTGAAGATAGCTGACGCCTGTACCATGCGCAGAGAATACTGAGATCCTATCTCATCCTTGTGAGCTCGTTTGCTGCCCAGTTTTCGGATATATTTCACTGTGCTTGGGAACCTGCACCCCGCTAAGGGAGAGTTCCTTAATGTCTGTTAGCTCAGCCAGGAAGACTTTACAGTGGCCAGCGAACAGTCGGCTGAGGCTCAGTGAAATCTGTGGTGTTTATGCTCTTATCAACTTTATTTTTCAGCATTGAGCCATCGGTACGTACGGTGCTTCCATTCACCTCTCATGTTTTCGAAGCCTTATGAATGTGTTCTTAGAAATAATACCTACCACTCCACTGATAGTGTCTCCTTAAAGAGATCTGCTAGTAGTAAAAGGTGAATGACTGTATAAGGCCTGAGGCAATACTGATCCAAAACTAGCTTCTCTTAGGGTTTGTTTAGAAAGCCACAACCTTCACTCTGCTGAGTGAAATCCACGGCCAGTATTGTTGTCGGGCTTTGAGCTTTCGTATGGATATCAGCAGTCCTTGGGTGTAGTTCAGAGATGTTTTTCCATTCAACTCTTTTAAAGATTCTAGAGGAGAACTTGGCTTCACTTGGCATTTCCAATTGGCGTCAGTTAGCACAGAAGCGAAACAACTGGCGTGCTTTGTTGGACTCGGCCAAAATCGCTTAAGCGGTTTCAGCGCCAAAGAAGAAGAAGAAGAAGAAGAAGAAGAGGAAGAGGAGAACGTATTTTGCAGTAAAAAATAGTGAACTGACATAGCCACGTTTCCGAAAAGGAGTCCACAACATTCAAGTGACCGAACCTAAGGTATCCAATTCCATCTTGAGAGCAAATTTAGTCCTAGAGCCCTACTGCGATACCTAGGATAAGGTCTGTGAGATTAATACGAAATGAAATCATTACACCTTATCAAAGACCCAGGGTTCTACGGCGGGCGAAGAGTGAGGCTTTTGTGCTTAGCCTAGCATGAAAGCAGACCATTGAAGCTTGTGTAATTCGCCATTGAAAGGCTTGTTATGGGCGGCTATGCCATCTATTGATTGATTCACAATACCTTAGTTCTTCACTAGTCTTCTATCAAGAATCACACCAAGCGCTTCGGTGGAGAGTGTGAGACTTTACATTCAGAGAGGAGGGTTGAAAAGTATAGTTTATGTTTAGATGAGATTTACATTAAGCGCACTTTACTTAGATTTGCTGTTCATGTGACAGAGGGCTTTCTTGTGTTTTAACCGATCCTCCCCACTGATCCATAGTGGAACTTCTGATGTTGTCGAACGAATGGAGGTTTGACAAATCTTCGAATAAATTTCTACCATAACAAGACTTCATGTCAGAAGTTCCTTGAAAGGTTTATAATTAATTGACAAAGATGAAACCCCGACCTGGGCTCTAACCAATCACTCGTTACGAACCTGGCTACGGGGACGTTTGTCTACAACTTCGAGATCGCTTACGATTATGTCAGAGCAGCGTCAGCTATAACCTCAGATCGTGATTACGTTAAGGTTAAACGGAAAGGGTGAAAGGGACTTCTCCAGGGAGTACCTATCGTTGTATATAAGCTCTATATATTTGTGTAAGCACGCAAACTTTTCTGAGAAACCATATTAACTTTATTGTACCGAAGGCCTATTCAAACTTGGTCCTTCTGCGGCGCCATGCTAAGGACTTTAAAGGTCTCTATACTCGAAAAACGCTTTACAATTCTCTATCCGCATTCTCATAGAATCGAAAGAGTTCAACAAAGATTCATTCGTTTCGCTTTCTAACCGCTTAATTTTGTAGAACCATTACCGTCATACGGTTCCAGGTGTATGCTCATAGATTTAAAGTCACTTGCTTCCAGACACACTATTTAGTCCGTAATATTTATCTATGACATTGCATGTGGTCTTGCCAATTTTCCTGATCTTCTTGAGCAGACACACTTTAATATTCCCAACAGAGCACTGCGCTTCCATCTTACGTAAAAGCTGCCAAATCAAATTACCTTAATTTTGCTCCCATTACAAGAGCTCTTAAAGAGTTAAGCAGCCTCTCTAGAAGCATAGACTCAAACTTCGCCCTTACTAGATCTTTTTTTTTTCTCAAGTCTTATATCTTATTAGCAATAGCTTAGTTTTTAGTTAGTTTAAGTTCATGATTGTACCTCTTGTTCCGATGGTACTTTAACTTGCAGTGTCCTGCCAGGTAGCCTGTAAGAGTTCTATGACCCTCCCGTCCAAGGAGTCTTTCTGAGTTGCTCCTGGAAGGAGTTATGAATTTCTTTGACTGCCTCATTCCCTTTGACTTACGCCAGTGGGAAGCAATCTGAGATTCTTCCCAACTCCTAAGCAGTTCTGCAGTGTATCCTCTAGATGTACAGCAGAAAGGCTCGGGACCATACATGCGCGTTTGGGCTCCGCGTTTTGCGAGACCACCACAGCGTAACTCTATTTTGGGATCCTAGGCTATTCAGAAGAGTTTTACAACTGTCCACAAGCCTTGATGTCATTCTTAATGGGTCTATGTGCTTTAGTGCTGCCTGACTATCTGACATAATACATATTTATTCTGGCCCCGTTTGTCCTTCTTCGAAGACATTCAACACAGACTTCGATTGCAAAGACTTTCGCCTGGAATATGGTTGGGTATGAGCCCATTGGAAGACTTTTTTGGAACCTTGGTCCAAGCACTCCTGCCCTAGTATTCCCGTCTTCCATCTTTGCCTATGAGTAAGTACGATTAGTATTTCACTAAAAGATGATGCGGTTTATTCATAGTTTGGGATAACCGGGGCATTTACTAACAATTTCTGTAGTCCAATGCCCTCAGAAGTTCCGTCAGTATTTTCACAAAATTGTTTCAAAAATTACTTTTGAGCTTCTCTGGAATCTCTGGCGATCTCTGCGTTTCACTATTTCTTCTCTTAGAAGGGGTCTCTTGCCAGGAATCTCTAAAGCAATGTTTTGGTGATACAATCCGTAGCTCCATTAATTTTTAGTATACTAATTATTACAATACTGTCTGCTATGCAATAGTTTTGAGCTTTATACGCTAACAAAATTTACCTAAACGGAATCAATGCAAAGAGCAATGGTCAATTAAAAGCGCGCGAATTTAAATTCATCCACAAATACTCCACAGACCACGGCAACATAAAGAACCATATTCACACTCATTTGACTTTTGCCATCGATTAAGCTAAAAGCTACTACAACCATGAATATCCACTTTCACCTCTTCACTATAAATACGGGTACTAAATGCAAACATACATAAATACCAGGCCAGAGGGCATTGAGTGCCAGTGTCAAAAATGTGCAACCAAAAATATTTGCAAACCGCAACACGAGCGCATGAATGCCAATGCAATAAAAACAACAACAACAATAAATATAGGAACAATAACGCCGGACAATCAATATGCATACATACATCCGTTCATATATGTACTTTTAGGTATGTTTGTAGTCATATGTAGTAGGGTTATGTGATCGACCAAAACAATTTTTGGTATTAACAAAATTTTCCAACTGAACAGTAGTGGCTCGCTTTCCATCGAATTTAACGCAGGAAAATCGCCTGAAGCAGAGCATAGCAAATCCGGCAAATCCAACCAACAAATTTGAAAATTCTCTGAAGTGGCTAAATAAAATAAGGCAATTGAATAAACGGCTATCGGCTGCTGATTGTGGCTAGTTGTTGCTGCCATGGCTGGTTGGTTGGTCGCCAAAACTGAAAAAAAGAACAGCAGAGCATTGAGAGCTGCTGTCAAAATCGCTAACGAACCGATGACACGAGGCGTTGATGGGAATCATTGAAATTTCCGTGGCTAATAAATTAATTGAAAATAATGAAGAGTGTCTGTGAAAAATGGATTGGAAAATAAGTACCTATTTATATACATATGTGTGTATGCATGTATGTATGCAGTTGGCGGGGAGGTGCCGAAATGAAATGGCCATAAATTTAAAGTGCACTGGTTTCTGTTTTTGCTCTCTAATTCGCAGGAGTATGCGTTTGATGTTGGTGCATTTGTATGGCTTAGATTGAAATGCATATAAATATACCGCGCACTGTAGCTGTATTTGAGTATGAAGGAAACTTAAAAATAACTGCGCATGAAATACTTGAAATGGTGCAAATATTTATGCTTTTTCGTTAATAAAAATGAGCGATGAGTTTGTGATTGGATGAAAAGTTTTATTAATGCACAATGTAATGCAGCAAATGCTGGAAATTTGTGTGCGCGCATGTGTGTATTAATATATGGAAAATATGTAATGCTTAAATACTTACATATGGATATGTTTGGAAAATATTTTTACTACATGTGGGAAATCGTTTTGCGAAACGATGACAGATTTGAAATATGTATTTGAATTTTCATGTTAATATTTTTACATAAATCAAAATATGATTCAATCATTTAAGCTAATATTACAAATTTAGATTTGAACAAGAAAATGGAACATAGTTAGACGATTTTAATTAATTCATTTATTATTTCAATTTTTGGCCAATTCATAATTCTCTGGAAATTAGTTTTGATATCTTACTGTGCAACTAATGGCGTTTTATTTTCTAGAAAAAATGTTGGCTATTCATTGCCCTCTCCATAGTATTTGTGTGAAATTTTTCAGTAGAACAGAAAACACCATAAGTATTTATTTATTGGAAAGCTCGCAGACATATATATAATGCTTGTATACAGTGGCGTAGCCAGGTGGGGTTGGATATTTGGGTATAGATTGCTAAGCTGTCAACAATTAAATGAACATTCAAAATGGCCGAGTGTTGCCGCATGTGGTGTAGTGGTAAGCAGTGCGCGCTTCCACTCCGCA
The DNA here is from genome assembly GCA_029783565.1 of Rhagoletis cerasi. NCBI lineage: Eukaryota > Metazoa > Arthropoda > Insecta > Diptera > Tephritidae > Rhagoletis > Rhagoletis cerasi. Next base: position 22,498 of record JAPVRG010265126.1, read on the forward strand.
GGCCTGGGTTCAAGCCCTGGTCAGATCAACGTCGAAAAAAAATGTAGAAAAAAGGTTTTTTCTTAACAGCGGTCACCCCTCGGCAGGCAATGGCAAACCTCCGAGGGTACTTCTGCCATGAAAAAGCTTCTCAAAAAAATACAATCGCCGTTCGGAGTCGGCGTTAAACTGTAGGTCCCTCCCCTTTGTGTGACAACATCAAG
>JAPVRG010265130.1:0-40994 GCA_029783565.1 Rhagoletis cerasi
GGACGGATGGTATTGAAAATGGGCGAATTCGGACGATAACCACGCCCACCTCCCATATAACGGTAATTTTCAGAAATACAAAAACTGCGATATTTTAGTAACTACTGAAGCTTATTGACTCAAAATTGACATTTGTAATGATATATTAACGAGTAACTAGAATATTTTAAATTTTGGAACAAGGGGCGTAGCCACGCCCACTTTGAAATAACGGTAAATTTCAGAAATACGAAAACTTCGATATTTCGAAATTTAGAAACGGTAGTTTACTCAAAGACTAAACTTAAGACAAATCCAAGGACAGACGAATGCAATACGAAGACGAATACGAAAACGACCCGGAAGACGAATACGAAGGCGAATACGAATACCTAGAAGGTGAAGACGAATAAGACGAAGAAGAAAATGAATATGAACACGAAGACGAATATGGCGACGAAAACGAAGAGGAATACGGGAAAGAATACCAAAACGAAGACCGAGACGAATATGAAGGCGGAAGTGATTATGGAAACGAAGACGTAAAGACGATTAGGAAGTTGAAGTGTCAGTGTGTTAGTGAGAAACACATTGAAAATAAGTGGAGGGTTGTTTTCGGTTTCTGGTATCAATACGCCTTGGCCTCGAAATTTAGCTTTCTAAAACCTTTTTCGTTTGCCTCCCATACACTTGGATACAAAGCAATGCATGGCGATGGAGCGGTTAATCTATAGCTCCTCCGTGTTTACAGGAAAGTATTAATTCTTAACACAGAAATGTCGTAGGTGAATAATTCATCATTCATTCTTAACTAAACTTTATTTTAAAATTTTTGCAAACATGGTAATGTTTCGCAGTATTTTGGCTTTTTACTTTCCTTTAGTTTACTCTGTTGAATGAGGGTCCGAGTTTTTAAATATGTACATAAATATATTCATTTAAATTCGCATACAGAAACATTAAAATTAATGTTACGATTTTTAACTTAAAATATATTCAGATATTATTGTACTTTTTTTGGCCCTAATTTTTTATATAGGTTTGATCTATGGCATGTTTGAATATCTGTGCAATACGTTCGCGTTTTCTCTGCTCCTTAAACGGTTTGATGTTCCAAACATCAGTGAGCACCGCATCTTCCTTCATGTCATCCAAATCGGCGACCTCGTCGTCTTCGATCAGTGACATTGGCAACGACTCAATACCCATGCCGCAACCGAAGCGAGCAAACTGTTGCAGCTCATTTTGAAATGCTTGCCAACTCAAAACAATTGATGGATCAGCGCCTAAGTCGGCGATCAGTGCACAGGCACTTTGGTGGTATTCCTGAAAGTAATATAAAATGGATGTATGAGCAGAAATGAGTGAAAGAAAATCGAATATTTTTTTTTTTTTACTTTCAATAGCTGTTCATAGTGAGCCGCACGTAGATCCTCACTTGTACAAGAGTATATGAAGAATGATATATCTAAAGCGATAGAAGCACGACGCGCCAATTGAAAATCAATTATAATGATTGCCTCTGGACGATTATCTTTCGAGTAACGAGTCAAGAAATTTGGGGTCCAACAATCGCCATGTCCAATAGCAGCTAAGGGAGCTAGAAATTTGTACGAAAAGAATAAACTCCAAATCTAAATTATAAGAAATCATTTACACGTACAATCTGTAGATACGAGTTTGATAAGATCATCATACAGCGGTGTAGGCTGCAAAAATTTAGCAGCGATAGTTTCGTATTTTGTACCGGGATAAGTTTTTTCAATAGCATCTTTGGCTACGTTGCAGGCTAAACCTAGAAAGCCAATATACCAGGAACGTTTACCCTCGTTGTAGTAGGTTTCCTGGAAAGTTAGTAGTTTTAAGACAATGAATTATATTTTTTACAAGCCACAATGGTTTACATTTCAGTCCCTCACCTCCAAGCCTTTTGCTGCCGCCTCAAAATTTTCTGGTTCCAAAGCGCGGAAAGCCAGTGAAATACCGTGGAATCGACCCAATGTTCGCATTGTTAACAAAGCATCTTCCAATGAAATATAATCTTGTCTATTTGGTGCACCATAACCTCGGAAACTGACATTTTCCAATGCAATGAAATCATTTATGCCATCACAATGTGATGCAAAACATTTTGGATACTCTTTAAAAGGATTAGTGGGTTTGCGACGAGCTTGGAATCCCTCCCAAGCAGGCACAACCTTTGTGTAGAAGTTTATTTCATTGCGAAAGAAGTCCGCAGAGTGAAATACTTTTCTGCGCGCCACATTGTCGGGCATGCCTTTGCAAATGAGGTGCACTTCAACTGCAGAGCTGAAATAATGTTAATGTTTTTACAAACTAATTTAGTTTGAAAATACATATGTATGTAAGTATTTCTTTATTTACCCATTTTTCTCATTTACGCCCTGCACAGTTAGCCGAAAAACTTTGCTTAGATAAGAATCGCCCTTCTTGAATCCTGGTCCAAATTTGTAGGAAGTGTGCTTGGTGCCACCGGCCTTTTGGACAATTTCATCCAAAGTTTGTTTTGTGAACTTGCTTGAAATGTCTGATAAACTCATATTTGCGCTATAAATAAAAAGAGGATGATGATCTTGTATTGTAAATTAAACAAGCGCTTTACTTTCTAAATACTTTATACTTTAATATGTACACAAGACAAAATTAATAATTTGAATGGCTCCGCTTGGCTTGACGCTTACTATTTATAGGAGCCATTGTTTAACTTTGAATATGAGAATAAGTTTCCATGACAAAACACAGTATGATAACGATGGGATGTTATTTTGATGATAAGAATACTTGAACCAAAGCAAATTGAACTTTTTTAACACGCTTATATTAGTTTCACTTGTATGTTTGTTTGCTTGCTTGCTTGCTTGTTTGTTTGTTTGTAACTCTCTTCTGGCAGCTGCTGCAAGTGTGTTTTTTAGTTTTTTTTAAACTATATTCTGCTTATTTGATATGATTTTTTTTTTGGCTTCTCTTATTTTGGGTTGAAGCATTTTTGAAACAACACTTTGTACAAATTGAAGGTTCATAACTGATTCTTAAAATGGGATAGGCCGTTCTTAAAGATCCATTGAGCTATGGATGTGCATATTTGGTTTATAGAAATTAAGTAGTCGTATGCAATAGTTTATACTTACGTAAACTTATTTTGTAAATAATTTAGCCTTCACAGGAATATATGTAGGTGCATATGTATGTACTTAGATATGATCTCTCAAGAATATCTATATTTGTGTACATATGTACCTACTTACCTACTATCAACCTCTTCGCCGTGTAATTCTCTTCTAAATCTGTGTGTAATCATACTACATATGTGCCGGATCTACAAGCCTTCAGCTTATAAAAGCAATGATCGTAACTTCCCACACACGCACGCTATTAAGTGGAATAGGTAGATATTGAGCGCCACGTCAGTTTCTAAAATGTAGATGTTTAATTAATGATTTGAAATCATAATCATATACATACATACATTTGCATGCAAGTAGTTATCGTTCCTGATGCACCTAATATGATTTCTTTGTTACTTCATTACATACTTTCCATTAGGTGATTTGCGATTATGTGTGCCTGTGAAGATATTTGTAAGCAATAGAGATAATTTTCTTATCATAAACAAAACGACTCAACTTGATTGGTAAACAAAACAACCGAAAAAAACTGCAGTAGTGGTTAAGTGTTGCCGCTACGTTCTTTTCGAACACCGAAAAAAGGTTAAAAGAGAAATATTTAGAAACGATTAGAATTAAATAATTAAAGTATTTGTGATAACATGTATGTATATTTCGTCAATATAAGTTGTTCTATATCAGTTGAATGCTACGATTAAATTCTCACTTTGAGTATTATTCCAGAATTTTAAATAAGCGAATTTAAGCGTGTATCTGAGTAAAGCGCTGAAAATCTAGTTGCGCTGAGCACCAAAATAAACCTATTCAGTGTTATCATGAGATTTAACCGAATAATCTACCAGAGATTTCAATTATAGGTTCTATCCGATACTCTTGTATAAGTGTGATCTTGTATCCCTTTCTTACTAACACACTTAACCGTCACGTGTGTGGGTAAGTGTTGGTTTCAAGAGAAATTCTTTCATTGTATTGGAGTCTCGCGTAGTCGCGTCTTGCAGGGTTATGATACGTCTGATTGAGTGCTACTATTAGGATGAGCTTGGCAGCCCTAGTTGAACATGTTCTCACAGAGATGATGCCAAGGCGAATTAATATAAGGTAATAGCAGGAGAACAAAAACAAAAATTTACATGTATTTTGTTTTTGCTTTGGCGGCGTAAACTGTCAAAACCTGTAAGAGTGTGTGTGGAAATGCAAACGAAATTTTTCAATTTGACATTAGAAGCCGTGAGGCGAAACACATACACAAAATCAGCTGATGTAGTAACACCACCTTGTATGAATTCGCCTTGGATGATGCTATTCAAAACGCAGTAGCACACTATGCCAACCCTGGTTTGACGTTAACACAACGGCGGGTCAGCTGTTCACGTAATGTGTAGAATAGGTATGGACATCAAAAAAATACATCGATATTTTTGCATATGGTGACTTCGATGTCCATTCGATATTTTTGCAAATGCATCGATGTTCTTCAGGCATCGACTGATTTTTTTTAAATGCAATGCAAATAATACGTTTATGTTTTTTCTAAATTCATAACTGTATTCAGGTGTTCCAAAATAGTTAAAGGTGGGCATGCTATACCATAAAATAAATATAAAAAAATAAAATAAAAGCACATTGAAGAATTTTATAAGCCTGGCGAAAAGGATTATTTTTAGAAATATTTTTTTCAACGCTTTTTCTTGGTGCTCATTCTTCGCCTTTCAAACGATTTAGCTGTTGTCTCATAGCCTGATAATTTAAAGTACACATAAAATTTAAGTTATAAACACAATATTGTTTATAGGTTATTCACACGCGGTGATAGTGGCAAAACCCTCAGAATTTTTAAGTATTGGAACACATTTCTAGAGTTTTATTGTAGTTTTTACACATATTAATAAAGCTTTGAAATTTTACTGTGAACGGTTCATTATCCGTTGCATCGAGCCTAAAAACATCAATGCAGCGAAAATACCGAAACATTCAAAGTAGACACAAACCATCGAGTATTTTTAAAACATCGATGTATATCGTCCATCCCTAGACTAGAGCAACAAGTACACGTTTTGTTTTATTTTTCTTGCAAAATTTGTAGTCGCTGTCGGCTTAAACAAGTTAATTTGTTAAAAAATAAAAATATAATAATTTACTTGGTCAAATATGTAGTCTATTTATCATATTATGTTTGAAATAAAACAAGACAGAAAGAACTTCATACATATTGATACAGAAAATAGAATACAAGTTTGGCTGGTGTAATGAATCGCTATACTGTAAGTTCGCTGATAGGCGAAGGCTCCTTTGGACGCGTATACAAAGCTATACGCAAAGAGGATACACAAGTGGTCGCAATTAAGGTGATATCTAAGGTAAGTAGAATTAGCTGCTTGCAGTAAAAGAGGCTAATACAGAAAAATTTCTATACTACTTTACAGCGTGGCCGCACCAGCCGGGAGCTGAGGAATCTCCGTCGGGAATGTGAAATACAAGCGCATCTTAAACACACAAATGTTATTGAAATGTTGGAGTCATTCGAAACAAAGAATGATTTGATTGTGGTCACAGAATTCGCACTCATCGATCTGCATCGGTATCTTGCTCGGCACGGTGCTGTGCCCGAAGAGAAAGCGCAGCGTCTCATTTGTCATTTAGTTTCAGCACTTTATTATCTGCACTCGAATCGTATATTGCATAGAGATTTAAAACCACAAAATGTGCTGCTCAATGAGGATTTACATGCCAAGTTGTGTGACTTCGGTTTGGCACGCAACATGACTATGGGCACGCACGTGTTGACTTCCATTAAAGGTACACCGTTGTACATGGCACCAGAGTTGTTAGCTGAGAAACCTTATGATCACCAAGCGGACTTATGGTCGCTGGGTTGTATATCATACGAATGCCTGGCAGGTGCACCGCCCTTCTGCACAACATCAATTTTGCACTTGGTGAAGCTGATCAAACATGAAGAGGTGAAGTGGCCAAGCTTTTTAAGTAGCGACTGCCGCTCTTTTTTGCAGGTAATTGATAATTGAGTAAGTCACATATTAATGAGCCTTTATCACTTAAAGAAATTAATTGGCAGGGCTTGTTGGAAAAAGATCCCTCATTGCGCATATCGTGGACACAAATACTTTGTCATCAGTTTGTCGAAGGCAAACTCTTCATCTCGGGCATCAAGGCAAATAATTCACCATTCACAAATCCACAAAAACAAAAGATCTCTAAATGTACCCGCACACAACGGTAACATATTTATTAAACTCGTAATCAATATCTAGGTTTTTCTAAATTACACTATTTTAAATACAGTTCCAAGTCCAAAACGGACGATATCTTGAAGCAAGTTGCCTCAATGAGCCTCACAGACGCTTCTCTTTGTACGAACGACAATCTGACTTCCTCACGTGACAGTATTAATGCTATACCGCCAAGCGATATTGAGAATCTCGAAACGGATGTTGAAGAGAACATTAACACCATCACGGTTCCATTTGCTGATCAATCCTATAAAAATACTTCAGTTATGAATAAAACTCATGGCGATTTCATTGTACCCCATTTTAATATAGTAACGGAAGCCGCTGCTGCAGCGCCTGTAATTAATTCGCAGACCTGCTTTGTCAGCGGCAATACAAACATGATACTCAATCACATGAACGATAACTTTATATATGCTGTCAATACAAATTCATCACCGCCACAGCAGTTGCATCAGCAAAGCCAAAAATCGCCAACTGAAAGCGCTAAATTGCAAGAAACATCTTTGGTTACAAATACAAATGTAAAGGTATCGCGGAGCAAAGACTTGGAAAAACGTAAGCTGAGTCAGAATTTGGATAATTTTTCGCTGCGCTTGGGGCAGGGGTTCGATGCAGAACCACGCAAAACTGTAGATCGCAGAGATAAAGACAAGGACAAGGAGAAGGACAAAGAGAAAGAACAGAAGAGTAGCAAAAGTATAACGCATTCCGCAGATGAGAAGTGTAGCACTGAGTATACCACTTTTAAAATAACGTAAATTTAATATGCTAAAAGAACATTTTGTAGGAATTCACCACCATGTTTGCTGCCTGGCTGGGATTCATGTGACGAGTCGCAAAGTCCACCGATTGAAAATGACGAGTGGTTGGATTTTTTGAATCGCACAATGCAGGAAGTGTTGGACGGTGAACTGGACTCATTAAAGCAACACAATTTAGTAAATGCATATATCATTTAATTGAAAATCTGAAACTTAAATCCACCACTATTTACGCTAAATTAAATACAATCAAATTATCTTTCTTCTCTGTAGGTAAGCATCATAGTGGCGCCGTTACGCAATTCAAAAGCCATACCCAAAGTGGTGGACAGTGTTGCGCAGCTCTTGTCGTTGGCCTTTGTGTCTGATGAATCTCCATGCGTTATTGAGTTAATACAAAATGTAAGCCCATATTCATATATTTTTTATTACATATATCGCTCTAAGTAAAGTTTAAACAATTTTCATATTGCTATAAGGTTTATATCGACGTAAAGCTTGTGCCAAATCTCATGTATGCTTCTAAATTGCTGATTTGTCACAAAGGCACCGGCGATTCGAGCGCCTCGTTGACGCATTCACATGGAGGGCGTGCAGTGCGTTCCATGGGAGAACTTAATTGCGAAGAAATACGCACCATTTCGCGTCTGTACGAATTAATATGCCATCTAGTACATTTAAAGCAGCAATTTCTCTCGCAGTTCTGCGATGCAGTGGCCATATTGGCAGCAAATGAATTGCTGATTAATTTGTTGCAACATGGTAGGTGGAACAGAAATATACACATTTACATAGATATTGGCTACAAACGCTTGGATTTCAGATTTCCGAAACGCGAACGCTGTGCGCATTTCAACTAATATATTGGGTCTGCTAATATGCGTATTGCGGGAATTGCCGGAAAACGCGGATTTGGTGGAAAGAGTCATATTCAACAGTAAATTAAATTTGGTGGCGTTGCTTGGTAATGTTGATGACTTGATACGCATGCGTATGTGTATGCTCTTTCGTTTGCTGGCGCGCTTTAGTCTGCGCGGTTTACAAGGTGTTTGGTGTACAGATATAAAAAAAGCAATTGAAGAGTTAGCAGACGATGAAAACCTGGAAGTGCGAGAGGTGAGTTTTGCACTGAGACGGGGCTGCCCAAGCTTTTCTGTCTTAATTTTTTTTCGGACGAATAAAATCTTAAATTCTTTTTTCTTTAACCACAGATCGCCGAAAGTACCTTGGAAGAATTGCGACATTTTGCGTTCTATGCTTAAAATACAATCAACACAGAATTGAGATTTTAGTTTAAGTAAAATTTTTCTATATTTTATGTATTTTTTACCGAAAAAGATATTTTGCAATTTTTATAATTCCAATATGCGACAAAATGTACGAATTTACATTGAATTTAGTTTTTGAAATTTTTTTGTATGTACCTCTGGACTATTTCGACTGAATAAACTGTTTTGAAAATAGCCTAAAAGTTCATCTAAGTAAGAGCCCAGCTGATCAAAACTAAATAAGTAATCAACATTGCAGTCGTCCTGGTACATCTCGTTCAACTTCGAAACATCCTTCTTGGAGAGACCTTTGCGCTGGCCCAACGAGGCATAGGGATCCTAGAAGAGAGTTTCAGACGCAATGGAATATATGTGCAAACATATGCAGACAAGATAAAACGTAGCCACTTACCAATGGCTCTATGGTTGGCTTGCCATTTTTCGTGAACGCTTTCGAACTGTAATGCATGACACTCTGATAGTCATATTCAACGCCGAAATTTGTTATATGTGTACGCGCGTATTTATTAAAATTATGCGCATGTCCATTAAGTATATTCTCCCAATTGATTTTTACATATTCATCGCGTTCAGTCGAGCTCTGCTGATGATAGAAGCCCAGTGCGTGCAGCAATTCATGCACAATGACACCATGCGTAACGCAACGTGGCGTATTGAGGTTGAGAACCTGGAGTGTGTTGGAAAATGTTAATTTTTTTTTACTGAGGCTGATGAAATTTTCTTATAGTAATGTATAAACCTGTCCTCCTTGTCGACGTCCAACGCTGGACCAACAGCCGGAATAGTTGCCTTTAATAACTATCCAATTGGTATCGCCTTTTTCGTAGGGACGAAATCGGATGCAAGTTTTTTCGTGGTATTCCTTGAAAGCCTCCAAAATTGTCATCATCTGCGTTTGATCTAATAGTGGAGAGATGAACTTGTTTAAATCTACGCCTAACTTTATTTCAGTGTGAAAATAGGGTTATACCAGGGACCGAAAATAATCGTTAAATATCATGATTTTTATTTTTAAATAAAAAAATAGTTATTGTTTGATTTTTACTTTTTTGATCAAAAAATAATCGTTATTTTTAATTTTTATTTTTTTCGATCATTTTTGACCGTTATAAAGGAGACTGCTTTTTTATGAACGATTTAAATCTTTTATGATCGAAAAAATAAAAATCAAAAATAACGATTATTTTTTGATCGAAAAAATAAAAATCAAATTTTAACGGCTAAATTATGACTTTTATTATAAAGATCATAACCGTTATTCAAATATATTTCCGTCTTTTCATTGCATTCGGTTTTTCACTTTATTTCGCTTAATCTGAGAATTTTCCTTTTTTTAGTAATTTGGAGAGTACTGCTTAGAATATCCGGATAACCAAATGAAGGGATAATAATCGGATATCCGCATAGCAGAAAGAAGGGATATTATCCGGATATCCGGAAAACAAAATGGACGGATATTAACCGGGTATCCGGATTCTATCCGTATACACGAATATCAGACCGGATATCTGGATATTCGAACATACGGCTAGTCCCAGCCCTAGAGTATATGCTTCTTTGGTTGCAGACACTTCTGAATGAAGAACGCTAGAGCTAAGCTTGATGTTGATGGAGAGCTTACAGCAGAAGATCCCCCCACTTCGATCAAGCTTAAGGCTGGTTTTCACTATGTCAAATTCAATGGCATTTGTCATCAAATGAGTGAAAACACAGAATAGGTCTTCAATCATGTACACGCGCAGCTAAATCGGTTATTGCCCGTTTTTTGGCCCATAACATAATCGGTAAAGGGATGAATAAAGTTCTGTCAAAATATGTCGAAAAATTTTATCGTCAAAATATGACATAATGAGAACCAGCCTTTAGACTCATGCGCGAAAAAGTTCGCTGTTCCTTCCATCAGCCTCTCTCCCGTAACTCAATCATCCAAATAGTGATAGAGTGATGAAATCGAAGCTTTTAAGAATTTTAGATTGTCCAGATTGTAGCCCGCACCTAGCTAGTGAAGCTCTTTCCAGCGAGAACTCAATGAAATATAATAAATAGGCTTAACGCTGCAATTCAGGCTCCTTTTTCTATTATTCCCATTAAAATAACTTAAGCACAAAAGTTATTTTCGGATCTGAAGTTCGCTGCTTAAGTCTTTTGTATAGTAATAAATTTTGATAGAAAAAAAAGGAAATCGGGCATGTGCTGCAAATCGTACGATTTGTAAAACTATTTTTGGACATTTATAAGGAAAGTAATGAATATTTCAAATGGAAACTGCTAGACACACATCATTTACGTCATATCCATCGATTCAGTGTCAAATTTTGCTTTTTTTGTTAAGAAATCTCCCAAAATAAATTTTGCTAATCGTACGATTTGTAAAGTATTTTAAATTGTATTACACCGCTTTGCCTGATTAATTTCTCCATCACCTATAATTCACATTTTCACTCGCCGTTGCTTTTGGATTTCCATTTGGATTCAATTACTTAATTCTGTTTGATTGAAAATATATGTATGTACATACTTATACTCACTAAAGTCATTACTATCAATATAAAATGGCACAGTTGCATCTGGCCAGGTAAACTTCTCGTGCAATAAACCGTTTCGCAACCAATCGCGATGCAGCATAATATCGCCCTCGAATAGACCGCAGTGCTCCCACAGATTTGTGTCACTATCTTCAGTCCAAAATTCAAAGGCAGCATCTACATATATGTATGTATATGGGGTAAAAAAATATTTGTTTGCTTTATATTACTTTCAACAATATTTTTCCTTAAATTTTAATAATTCTGGATATTCATTCATTTTAATTGCGTATCTTCCAATAGTTACCACATACTGTTGTGACGCCGCAGCATTTGCATGTTGGCACCCCAGCGAGGCGGTGGCGGCACTGCCGGTCGAAATACATCTACCGCCTGCGCCATGCCCCAGTATGAGCACAAATGAGCGCCAAAAATCCCAATTATTAAATAATATTTAAGCATTTTTTGTACTAACTAGCAGTCCATAAAGAAATATTTCACTTAATAAATTTGCACTACTGAAAGCGTAATTTCACGGCTGCCCGCGGCGAATGACAAATCAATTATGTGCCTGACTCTACACTTCATTTACGCATCGAAGAAAGTGAAGTGAAACGCCCACACAATTGCGGTGTTTTAAGTATTCGAATCGACAAAATCAATTTTCAATTTAACATAGCAAACACGAACACGTTGGTATGTGGGTGTGTGGGAGGTGAATGTGCGACTGCCATTCAGAATGACTGCCGTAAGCAATGTCATCGGCTAGGTAATTGCTGATTTCATTTATTGAAATTGAGTAATTTATGTGCAACATCGGGCGCACGTTTAGAATTTTTCAATTTCGATTGCTTTTGATTGGTCATTTATATTGGTGTGTCCACGGTGGAAATTAGATTTTGAGGTTATAAAATAGTGTCGTGCATTGCTTATAAAGTGCGTTTGATTTTGGTGTGTCTTGGGAGTGAGTTAAGTGATGCGACTACAAATGAAAGTAGTGAATTTCGCGTGTAAATTGATCAAACTACTAAATTAAAAAAAGCAAAGAATGTAGATAAACAAATGTATAAGCCCACTAAAACTTGAAGGAATAAAATAGTTCTGCTTTTGACAAGATTTCGGAACAATAAAGGAGATTTTGCAGTTTTGTACTCCTTTATTACTCGTTTAGGAGTAAAAAGCGAAGTCTTCCACAGCGAACAATGAAAGAATACTCCCTGTGACATGACATCTGAGCAAAAAGTAAGTTTTTTTTCGATCTTTTTTACTCCGCTATCACTCGCTTCAAAGCGAAACGGGAAATCTATCAAAGCAGGGGACTCGGGTGTGTTCGTTTTATATAATATTGGAGCAATAAGCACTGCATTTTAAGGAAAATTTATTTTGTATTTTTTGAATAATTTATCTTAAAAGGAAAAATATTTAGGAAACAAACCTTAAACAAACAAAATTATATTATTAACGTTATTACTATTATTATTATATTATAGAAGAGAGAACAATTGGTGAAATGGACTGCCATTGTAAATTTGAACTAAGGTCTATATGTAGTTATTAGTGATGTAAAATTTTCCGATTTTCTCGATCCCAAAATTTTCGGGATCTCGGTATGATAATACTGGGATATTCATTATTTTGCAAAAACTTAACTCGAAAAAAATGCATCAATATTGTCTGAGAGGAGAGCTTATAAAATAAATAATAAATAAATGAGTTTTTTAAATATACTTTTTTATTTCAAGTGGAAATTATTTAATGATTAAATTTATACGCATTTGCATATCTGAGAGTAACTTAAGATGTGTCGAAAAAAGATCGTTGCAAAAAAACTTAAAAAGTAAACAAATGTATTTTGTGGTTGAAAGAAGTTCATATATCTGATCGAAAATAATAACAGAGAAGTTCATATAAGCGGAAAGTAGTACTAATTTATGTTGAAATAAAAAAATCAACTAAGTCAATGTAATTGTTTTATGACAGAAATAATAGAAACGCCTTATTTTGATCAGTGTTGGCTATATTTCTTTTGTTTATTTATGGTCATATTCATAAAAATTAAAATAGATTTAAAAAGCTTTATAAATTGACGTTTTCATACATTTTTCAATTCATAAACCTTTTTTGAAGCTATTTTTTTTATGAATAAGGCTATTAATGTTTAATATTTTTCAGGGACAGTAATCATTATGGGTTCTATCAAAAAATTGATATCTAATCATTATTACAAGATTTTAAAATTTGCGATCTATAATAATTATAATTTTCTGAGTTTTATTGTATTGCTCGACACATAATTCGATTTATATATATATTTTTTATTAGAAATAAAACTCATTTTTCGAGTGTTTTTTTCGCTCAGAAATAATGATTATTTTTTGAGTTTTATTTTTTTGATCGAAAATAAAACTAATTTATTGGGCGTTTTTTTATCTGGCAAAAATAAAAATTAATATTTGAGTTTTATTTTTTTTTGGCAATTCGAAAAACCCAATATTTTTGATGAGAAAAAACACAACAAATTATGATCTTTTCTGATCAAAAAAACAAAACTTGCAAAATAATCATTATTTTTGAGAGAAAAAATAACACTCGAAGAATGAGTTTTATTTTTGATAAAAAAAAAATAACTCGATGCATGATTATATATTCTGAGCCATTGATAAAAATTTAAAATATAATTATTAATCGTAACATATTCAAACAAGACATGAAAAATCATGCATATATATATACTAGAAACTGTTCTACGATATTTTAATGCTTATGATTTTTTTCGTTGAAAAGTCGAAAATAATCATTATTTTCAGCCCCTGATATAAAAATCTAGCAAATTATATAACAAGCACCATATAAATCCACATTTCAAACTTTGTACACAAATTATGAAAATTCAACAAATTTAACCAATTTCCCCAAAAATTTCAAACTTCTTACTCAGAAATTTTAGAAACATTTTAGGTATGCAATTTTATAGCCCAGTAATTTTTAGTAGGATAAAGTGCAAGTTTCAAGTGCTTACAAAATTTTACTTTTGATAATTTTTTTTTGCTGACGGTGTCACACAATTTCTTTTGTACAAAGTATGTATGCTCGACCATTCCTTTTATATGGAAGAAAATTCAGCGAAAAAAATTATAAAAAATCAACGCGAATTCTTAGCCACATAAATAAATGTAATGGGTTATAAAACTGTATACCTAAATTTTTAAAATTCTGAATAAAAAGTTTGAAATTTTTAGGGAAATTGCTAAAATTTGTTGAGTTTTAATAATTTCTGTACACATTTATGTGAATTTATGTGATGCTTGTTATATACTTTTTTAGACTTTTATAAAAAAAATATGAAACATCAAATAAAAAAAAAATATAGCCAAAAATGGTTACTTTTTGCCACCAGTGTATCTATGTATTCCTTTTTATATTAAAAAGAAAAAAACGTTGAAATATATCCATATTTGCTAAAAAGTTTTTGGATATGTATATTCAACTTATAAAATTTGTAGTTAGTTGCTAATAAAAGTTAAGTTACTTATAGTAACACAATTAATATAAAAATATTAAAATTTAATTCATAAATAAATCAGAGATATTAGTCCGATTTAGTCTTACAGCCAGTTTCACGAAAAAAATTTTTTTACTGTCATTTTCCATATTAAATTCAAGTAAAAAAAATTAATTTTCACTTAAATTTTTTCGTGAAACTGGCTCTTATTGAAGTACTCTATTTCATATGCTTCGTAAGAAATTACAAATTCCAAAAATCACGGGATGCATGGAAAATAATCCAGGGATTTTTGGGACTTAAACAGACGTCAACACTACACTTGAGATGCGGAGAGAACACTTCTCAGTGCTTTTGAATAGTGGCGCGTTTGACGAAGAAAACTCCAAACCAAACTAAAGGGTCCAAGTGGGATATCCCTTTACTAGAAGAAGCTGAGAAAAGCAGTAATGTAAAGCCCATGGAAGCGATGGAATACCAGACGGGGTGTTCAAAGTTGGCAGGCCGCCTTTGATCTGAGGCATTTATACTCGAAGTCTGAAATTTCCATAATGATGGTTGATCCCGCTGTTCACGGAAATTACCGCGGAATAATTTTTTTCACAGTGTGTTAAGTTATACATAGATAAGTAAATCGACACAAACCGAAAGAAAAAGCTCGATGCTGCTGGCGTATGCAGATAACTTTAACATCCTTAACATCAGCGGAGTTTTTTCCAATTTTGAGAAGGGAGCTTAAGAAGGGTGGAGTAGTGGTGAACGAGGCTGAAAAAAAGTAACTTCTGGCAATTCACGAAGCGTCTTTGCAAATTGGGGTCCTTTGGAAGTCAGTAATACCAGTTATAAGTTTAACATTTAAGATGAATTCTTATACTTAAGGTTCAACGTTAGGACCAGCAGTGTCAGACTAGAGATAAGGCGTAGAATAACTCGTGATATCAAGTGCTTTTGTGCTTGCCAGACCATTGGAAAACAAAACGCAATCTGGATATACAAAAATCAAGCTCTACAATACTCATCCTTTATTACTATTTTACGTAAGATGTGTGAACCTGTTTGCGTTAATTGGCAAGTACCGATGATGACATGAGGAACCAAACAAAAATTGCGGTACACATTGCACGCAAAAAAGATCACATAAATGTAAATAAGAGAAAACTACTCATAATTTATTGCAGGCATACACAATTTTCTTTCGCACATTCCCCATGCTCCCTTTTCATGTGGGCATGAGAAATTAGAACCCACAATCTTCCGACTCACAGCCCATGAGTCACGCTCCATAGCCTTTGCTCCACTTGGCTACGGTAATGGCATTATCTGTTATTGGCGATACTTGTTAGCAGATTCAAGTTGTAAGTTTGTAAGTACAGATATATTTATGCTTATATGTATGTGTGTAGTGTCAGCGACCCCATGACGACGTAGCTGGCACATTTATGCCCAACAAAACAAATTTAGCATTGCCACAAAACAAAAAAAAAAAAACAATAAACAAGAAACAGCATAGAAACAACCACAAAAAAATAGCTATGTGCCACATGCATTTACATGTATACATATATACATATTTACATTGCATAGCTATGCACAAGCACACATTTTTAATTCACAATTCGCTGCTCTTGTGGCAGAGGCATTAATTTGTTGCGGCAGCAATAGCTGGGCGCCGACACTGTGGCAATGGCAGTGGCAACGGAAATAGCCACAACGGCTTTGGCGCATTGACCCACAACGCCAGCAAGTAGACGAATGTGAAGCATGGAAAATGGTGAGGGGCGTAATGGGGATAAGCGATTTGAGATGGCAGTGAAACTATCTTCGCTGGCATCTTACCTTCACCTACTTTTTCTCGAAGCTGCTGCAGCAGCAACAACAGCAAAAACAATAACTTATAATATAGGTAGATATGTGGGTATGTATTCAAATGGGGTTTTCCGCCAAGCCATTGAATGGCAAATTTTGTCTGTGTGTGTGTATTTGTGTGCTTTTAATCTTTCCTCTATCTTGTACTTTGTCATTTGGCATGTAGTGAGGAAATTTATTATTTTCTTGGCTGCAGAGTTGCCTGTTTTTCCTTTTGGTAGTTTGCCGGTTATTTTTGCTATTGTTGCCTACTTACTTAGATACTTACATATGTATATGGCATAAAAGGTATCATAAATTGCTAGTACAATGTTCCGTCGGCTGACCGATTTGTGGGTTAAATGGTTGATTTGTTGGTTGATTTGGTTGCTTTGTTGTTGCTGCGACTAGACTTGCCTCTGTTTGGCGCGCTTGAATGATGATCGTGCGTGAGTGAGCGTTTGATTGGCGGCTGGTTTGACCTAAATTTTGGAGAGAGAGAATGATAAAAATGCGCTGATTGCCGTTTTTGATTAGCGGGTAGTAGCTGTAAATGTGCTAGAAGACCTCTTGCTGAGAAAGTGTGTTTGTGTGTGTGTGGGAGTGAAATAGCAATTTAAGCTATGAATTGCATATTTAAAAATTAAAATACTACCTTTGCTCGAATTGAATATCATAGCTGTCTATTAGAACCCAGTGCGTCGAATATTTGATAGCTTTAATTTTAATCTTTCTGTCTTAAATAAACTTAATGCATATTTTTTATAATGGTTAGTTAAGGATGGGTTGAAGTGGTTGCTATATATCCAATTGTTCTAATACCGTTTGAAGGGGCGTCCGGCTGAAAATCAAACCAGTTTGTCAGAACGTCTTATTGACATCTCCAAGGCAAGACTGTGAAAGAGGTAGTGGTCAAAGCGTTCGATTTCTTCTTCGACTCGGCAGCTATGACAGAAGAGGTTAGCCTGCAGATCCAGTCTGCTACCATGCCTTCGCATCAGGCAATGGCCAGTTATTTTTTCGGTTGCATGCTGAAGTAGAGACCGTTAGCGAGTCAATAGTTTTCTTGTAAGATTTATTTCAGTGGCACGATTTCTGGCTTTTCCTAACAAAATTAGAAATTTTTTTCCACCTAAATGACTTTTGATAGGATTTCCTCACATTAAAAATGAATATACCGACTCAAACCTTTTTATGAGATGTTTTTTAAACATTTCATATGTACCTGTATGGCGAATGGAAACTTTTTCCAAAACATACTAGAATTGCAAAAATGGGCCTCAAATGAGAAGTTTTATCTAATTTTAGAATATAAAAAGTCTTTAGTTTGGTAAAAGTCCTTTCCGGATAATAAACAAACCCCTTATCCAAATTAAACAAATTTGGTATCAAATGAAAGAAGACTGAAATAGCTTTTAAACAGAAATAACGAACGAAGGCTACCACCTCCATTTATATTTTTTTTTTATAACTTCCCTGCAGCAGAAAATTATCAATTGATTAAAAGAACCAACTTCCTTGTTAGCTTTTTTGAGGGATTGCGATAAATAACTAACTTCTAATTAGCTATGAAAAAACTAACTTGAAGTTAGTTGTAAAGTCGTGCAGGAGTCATGCAGACATCGTGAGTTTGTTTTTCTTTACAAGCTTCTATTTAAATATCCTCATTCAAAATTACTTTCAACACACTTTTTTTCTGCACTTCGGAGATTCTTTTTCGTATTCAGGACAAATAAAATAAAGGTCGACATTTTATTTTATCATTTTGATGTTATGTCAGATCGAATTCGAATATGAGACCATCTACAAAGAACATGTAAACAAATAAGCAAATATGTAATGTTAAATAAAATAAGTAAATAAATAAAAATATAAAAAGTTGAAAAATTCCTTTTTTAATTGATAATTTATATCCGAAACTAGTTAGCTACAAGTTAGTCGTTTTCTACTCACTACTTTGCGGCCATCACCCTTCAAAAGTAGTTAATTACGGCCAAAGGAAATAGTTAATAAATAGTTACAACTAGTTGACTGCTAGATAGTTAATAGTTAGCTACGAGATAGTCCCATTTCCTGCAGGGTTAATACAAAATAATTTCATATACCTTACTTAAGGTTTGTTAAATGGTACTTAAATAATATTTTTTGTTAAAACATAGGTTGCTTTTCTCGTTTAGACATTTTAGTTTTTGGCCCCTTTTCATTTGATACCAAATTTGTTTAATTGTTTAATTATCCCCAAAGGACTTTTATTTTGGACTTAAAAAATATTTGGCCAAGTTTGACTGTTGAAAAAAATAACAGACTTGTTTCCATTTTGCTTCCCAGTGTAATTATTATGGAAGGTGAATTCTTAACAAGTGTTAAAACAGTGCGATCTTAGAAAACTGACCTCAAAGTTGAGGACCAGCCAAAATTGCAGACAGAGAAAAAATCGTCATTTGCTTGGCGAAATCATCAACTCGCCATAGCAGTTAAAAATTGTTCAACTGACGTAAGTGTCGTATGTATGTTGGTAAACTTAAAACTCTTAAATAAATATTTAAAGGACTTGAAACCACTACCAACTATTTTTTAACAGTGCGAAAATTCATATTGTGACTCTTATGGTGCCTTGCGAGCCCCCTTAAATATATTTTTAGCCAGTTAAAGTTTACCAAATACAAGAGTACGACACTTACGACACCGTTATAAATGCCCCAAATATTTTTTGACCCGGAGAATACATTCAAATGCGTGTAAAAATTCAAGATCTGACAAAAATCGGGTTATCTAATGCAGAGATTAGGAGGAGGTTTACAAGTTTTCAAGAACCACTTTAATCAAATGGACAAAAACTAGGGAAAGGGATCGACCAACAGTATTAAAAGCTAGTTTGAACAAGGACGTTAACTAAACGCTTGAATGCGTCCAAAAAACAGTAAACCGTCGAGTTGCCGCAACAAAAAGGTAGTCAATCTAAGACCGCGAGACTGCGTTTGACTGATAAGTTTTCTTGAAGCACAAAAAGTATTAAAAAGGGACATATATGTATTTGAGCTATGATACGAGAATCGGTGTTGTGGAATCCAAACCCTAAGGACAGAGAGCAATTAGTTTGCAGAGTCAGGCAGGTGGAGTAGAACTTAATCACCGACGAGAATGTGCTCGTTTTGTGTGGAAACTTTAGGAGCAGAATAATTGATGAGCACCGCAAGGGATTCATAAAAAATATTTCTATATTCTCAACTATAAATATTCGGACCACCGTGTATATAGCTACCACACCTGTATATAGCTATGGATATGTTCGTTGGTTTATTTATAGTGTTGAATTGTTGATGAGTGTTTAGTATCGGAAGTCATAGAGTATCAACCTTTAACGCCGAAAGCTTGGTGAAAACGCTGTTGGCTTTGAATGAAAATGAAGAATTTTTTATTGGAAATGTGGACACTGGTAATTTTCTACTAATACTGATTCACTTGATGGAGCTTTCTTGGTAAAAATAGATAAACCCACTAGAAGAACGAAGGTTGACTTTTGGTTCGGATATGCTTTTGTGACGCCCAGAAGTGGCTTCCATTTATATGTATCGTATTGTCATCTCAGCCTTCCTAATCTTCCTACTTTTCTTCGTATTTTGCATTAACTAAAATATTCTCACTCATCTCTAAAATTTTTTTTATTGTATTTCTGCGTCGAATATTTGCAACACATTAAATCAATTATTTTAATGCGAACCACTTTGAAATGCAGCAGAATTCACATAAATTTTCCACAATGAACATTTTTAAAGCCATTTGCGCATTAACAAACAAATTATCTTACACTTGCGCCAATTTTACAACACCATAATTTCATCGCTAGCAATTTTCATGTGCCGATAACATCATATCGCAATCCAATACTGCTCGTATACACCAGTGAATGTGGTGCCAATTCCACTAGTGAGGCTGTAAATAGCGATCTCTAAACATAGCATTTTACGAGCATCAACATTGCCAATACTTACAAGCTATACAAGCTAGCAAAAGGAGGCTAGCCATAATTTAGTGGCCAGTTATAGCGGCCGTTGTCGTTGGCCACCACCACAAAACCGGTAACGTTAGTTTCCTTCCGGACGCAGTTATTTTTCCCGCATTGGTGGCGCCAGGCTAACATTTTTGCTACGGGCGCATTTCACGTTGCCATCGCAGTTGAGCTTTTGCTTTCTCCAGCCACCCCCCTTCTCTGATCCTTCAGCATTTATGTACATATGCTATGCGATATTCATGGTCACGGTCACTATTGCACTGGGTCAGTTTGATTTTGGTGCACTCACACATAAACACAAATGCACATAGGCTTATACACATACATAGATATGCATGTGCGATTGTGTGTGGGTCTTTAATGGAAAATTTGTAGTATTCATTTAGTTGTTGTTATTGCTTTTTAACAACGACTTTGATATTACTTATATTATTGTTGTACCTGAAAAATTGCACAGATATTTTTCTTTATGCAGCTTTTATGGATTTTCTTACAACTTCCTTTTATGCCAATTTTCCTGTTTTTTTTTGATTTACGAGACTTTGCTATTCGATTGAAATTCCAAGAAATTTCTGGCCCGTCAATTAAATTTGATGCGAGGCATTTCTACACTTGATTTCCTTGCAACTTGTGTGAAATTTAAGAGTTTGTTTTCTGTAATAATTGGTGCAATGTTCGTAAGCTATCCATGTAAATATGTGTGTATAAGAGCGAAGAGTGCGATGTGAAGTAGTTTCAAATTAGGTGAAAGTACAATTATTCGTATACCGTTGGTGCGTGAAAGTGGCCAGATTAAGGAAGACACTGACGATTGCAAATTGAGTAGCTATTAAAATTCTAAGTAGGACACAACATTTTGTACCCATGCCCATAAAATTTGAGAAATAAGAAGTTCGCTGCTTAAGTCTTTCGATTGGTAAAAACTTTAGTTAACTTCGCAAATTATTTATTAGTTAAGACGGTTGCTTAATTCTGTCAATATCCACTGCGAATACGTAGTTACTTAATGAGTTAAGGGCGTGCCTAGTAGTATGCATAACGCTCTATACTTTTATTCGCAGTATTATAATTTTTTTTGGACTCCAAAAAGGGATACTGATGTTTCTTTCCAAACTACGAAAATATACTTTTTTTGCTATCTAAATTTTTTAATGCACAGAAGTAGTGTAAATTCATCAGTCGTTGATACAAAACGATATAGACTAACAGGGAATCGTTCATGGAAACACCTTATAAAAATTCATATACATGGGGACACAACATTTTGACCAGTTTTGATTTATTTTCTTTTGTTTGTTGAATATTTGTAACTTTTTTACAAAAGTCTAGTTTATTATATAATTCTTGAACACCATATAAATCTATATTTCACACTTTGCTAAGAAATTCAACAAATTTTTACAACAGCAACACACTTTTTTTTTCATTTCAGAAATAATCCAAGTACACAATTTTGTAGCCCAATAAATTCTAAATAGAATAATAAATTGCAAGTTTTAAGAGGCTAGGAATTCGCGTTGATTTTTGTTAATTTTTTATATTCTTTCATGCAATAACAGTTGACAAACATAGTAACTTTGTATGGAAGAAAATGCGATACCGTTGTTGTTGAATTTTTCTATTTTTTTTTTACAGAGCTAGAAATTTTGATTTTTTGGCTTTCGTTAGACCATATCATTTCGTCGGAAAGTGTACAACAGTTACATATAGAACCAGAAGTTCTTTTATTTTATTGAAAAACTGTTTCAAAAAATAACTAATACTCGCGCTGTAAAAAAGCTTTGTTTTTTTAAATGGAGATACTGCGAAACGGAAATGTTTCGCAGTAATATACAGTTTTTTGTTCGAAAAGAGATATGAGCGTTAAGTATGCAGCAACAACAAAGAAAATTGCTCAACAAGCATCATTTTTTGTTATTTGCTTAAATTATTTACACTTTAGTATGTGGTAAAACTGAAAAAAAAATGATGTGGAAGCATCTAACTATGGCCGCATTCATATGTATAATTTTTTTTTCTGCAATGACCTGTTAGAATTTTTCATTTCTTCTTTTCCAATTCTATTTCCCCAAATAACTTATTTTCCTGGCGCTTCCCAGAAATTTGGTGCCAGTGGTGTTCTCTTTTCATTATCTCTTCTCTTCTTAGCCCTCTCTGCTGCTGGGCGGTCCTTTGGCAAAGAAGAGCTCGGGCCTTTCGGTATTATTGCTGTAGTAAGCATGTTTGCATTTCTACCCTTCCATGCCTTGACGGCAAAAAAAAAAAAAATTGGAGGAGGACTTAGTTGTTTGTCGCCAAGGCCTTGAGTGTTCTCTGACTGCCAATTAAGATGATGATGTTCCCAATGCAATATTTTTGGTGAATATTGACCTCTGAACAAATGCTTTGGCGCGTAGCCCAAGCCTGGAATACCTTCGGAGTTTACCCATATGAACTGATCTTTGCGCAAATTGATCAGGGTGCAAGCGGCCTTAAAAAGTTAAATGATTAAGGAAAATCACATATGCAATCTTAAAAATGTATTAGAAAAAAATAGCAAAAGGGCAGCAGTTGAAGTAAGGTTTGACCTTAAGATTAGGTTTACTAATTACTGTAGTGCATTTCAAGTTGTAGTAGTCAACTTGCAGCGCACAATAATGCGTTAAAAAGGAACAAAAAGGACATACACACAATAACTAAGAGAAAATAACTTAATTACGACAACCTTGAGAATAGAATAAACGACCATGAGGAGGTCATGGGGAAGGTCATAAACTGTGGGTCATGAGCGGGAAAAAGAAGTTCCCGCCTGAGTGGAGCTGAGATCTCAGAGTTCAAGAGATAATATCAGAGAAACAGCTTAAATGGAGCGAAATCAGCGTGTAGTGTAGGTAGAATACTGGAAGCCTGATCTCCAAAATAGCAGCTACAACTTCTACTTTTGTAAATTATTTTTGTAAAAAAAAAAACAAAATAAAAATAATACAAAAGGCTGCAAGTTCCATGGGGAAATATCCTAGTACATTTCAAGCAGAGGCTTATGCCATCAGCATTTGTGCAGAAGTACATTTTGGAGCCAGGCTGCACTCAAAGCCATATCCTCATTTGACACCAAGCCACGTATGATATCGGAACGGGTAGTGAGATTGAACACCCTGGGGGAACGCAACACAGTACAGCTGATGTGGGTCCCGGGCCATAAGGGCATACATTGAAACGAAGAGGCTGACAGACAGGCAAGCGAAGTAGCAGCTATACGACCAACAAGACCAGAGAACTTCGCTGTTAGCAGGTAAAGAGCATAAATGAGCGAAAGCAGGCGAAAAACTTTTGGGAAGTTACAATTCCAAGAGATTTGGCATCCAATTTCCCTCAAAAATATAACTTTAAGATACATAGGAGTTACTGACGGTTCAATGCAGGCTGCGAGCCCGCATGAACACGTTGCGGATTAGAATAACAATAACTAAGCAATTTCTTTTCGACAAGCGTTCTCGCTCTAAATATAAGGCCAAGCTAAAATGAAGAACAGGGAGCCAAATAAAAACAGGATTTTTAATTTACCATATTAGGAAACTTTTGTTTATTAAAATGGAGTAAGAAAACCCATTCACCACTCACCACTCACCAATATAAACTTATGTACGCACCTACAATTTTCCTAATTATTACGAGTACTTCGCCTTGACATTGATGAATGTGTGACATGACAAGCAACATATGTATGTGTGCTGAGAAATTCTCTTGCCTTACTTAGTCCCCTTAGTTTGACCACGTCGTAGCGACATTTTACCGCTATCCAAACTTAAATAGAAAAAGCAAGCGCCCATAGCCAAACTTACGAAAAGAATTGGTGCACATTTCGGACACAACAACTACATGCATACATACATCAACGAGGCAAGAATTAGAGAAAATGACGGCAAGGAAAATTGGCAAGTGGTAAAAATGTTAATGAAAAGAAAGCGAATCGAAAGGACAAACAAACAAAAAAAAAACAGCAAGAAACATATTTTAGTTAAAGAAAGCAAGTAAGCATGGCATGAGAATAGAAATTTCGACATACGGGTCAAAACCGCTCATGCATTTGCATGTGTATGTACATACATATGCACGTATGCAAAAAAAAATAATACAAAAATATGTAAATATGTATAACGGACACAACAAACCAACCAAGTTCATGTGTATGTACTAGGGTGATGGACTCGGTTTTTCCAAACCGGTTTCAACCGGTCCTTTTTCGATATTTTTAGACGGTTTTTTTGAAATCTTAATTTTTCGAATACCGTGTAAACCGGTTTTTTACAGTGGAAAACCGAGGTTTCACCTAGTTTGTTTATAAACCAGAACCTCAGAATTCTATTTATTTAATTAATTTATTAAAAATGGAACTAGAATTTTTGAAATTTTATGTCTGAGTACTGGAACATTTCCCACTGCAGAAAATGACAAAAAAAGTAAAAGTAAAAGGAAAAACGAACGAACATTTTTAACTATTGTTTTTGCTATAAGAGCTTACTAAACTCTGCCCAAATCAGTGAACCGACAACATGTAGGCAGATTTGTTTGTTAGCTGAGCTGATGTGAGTGGGCATGTGAAGAGGTGGTTAGCGTCATCGGGGCATCTTATTCAAAATAGGCAGAGTAGTTTGACCTTATAAAATATCCAGAATGGAGTTGTGTCGTAGTATCGCGTGTCTCACGAAACGCGAGATCTCCGTCTGAGATAGGTGGTTGTTGGTTTCCGATGATGGAATTCAAGGGGCGAGAGTTGACGAAGGTGTTTGATTGATTATCAATAAATGTCCTTCAAGGCCTGTGTATAATAGGCTATGGGATATATTCATAGTCAAAATAAAGTCGACACTAAAGTTAGTTGACATAATTTTCAAAGGAATAGCTGTGAAAAAAGCTGAAACTAATTTAAAAGTCGACTTATTTCATCCATTAATATGCTCCTATATTTGCATAGTCAGTCTGGCTCAGTGGATAGCGTAGTGATTCATAAGACACTTGGCTCTACTTACTCGAGTTTTTACCGACAAAGAACTTTTTCACAAATTTTTTCTGATTAACTTTAAATCCAAAATACTTCGAATTTAGTTTGCCTTATTGATTTCTAAATTTAAGCTATACCTTTTTTTAACAGTTGTTACATTATAATTTTTAACAGTAAGAATTACTGTATAGAAAATATATAAAATAAAAGCGGTTTATCCGGTTTTTTCTTAAGTTGAAAATAAGTAACCGGTTTTTTTCAAATTGCCATTTTTCGAATAACTCGAAAACCGGGTACCCTAGTATGTACATATGTCTTTATGTAAGAAAAATGTAAAATAAACAATAATTTACCTGTACAACTGCCACTTACTTCCTTCTGATGCGATCGCAAATGCTACTAACGGCATCGCATATGTAGATGGAAATGTGTATTTAAATATGTGTACATATGTGAGTATTATTATCGACGATGGCAACTTTCTCAATGCTGCCAGTAAAAATTTTAGTAGATTTCCCTCGAATTTCCACAATTTCCTCATTTCTTGCAGCAATTTATTTCACAGCGAATTTTCTTTTTTTCGCTATGTATCTTGGCGATAATGCATACATAAGTATATGTATGTGTTTGTTAGTGTATGCATGCAATTTGTGTTGTTGGCTCGCTCAAGTGAAAAGTGTGTCAAGTTTCGACAAAGATCAAGTACATCGCTGATGCAAAATAAATTACATACATACATCCGTAAGCCACACTTCCCTTCCATCAGCTCCACACTCGGATCCCCCTACAATGTAGCTGTAGCTGTTGCTGTAGCTGTGCAACAATGTTAGAAGTTAAATGTTGCAGAAGCAGCGGCGGCGGCAACTAAATACGTTGGTGAATAAACTCAACAACCCACAGTGGCATCTTTGCTATGGCTCTGGACAGGAAAAGTTCTCGTCCCATACATATGTTGTGCACTCGTAAATAATTGCAGTGGCGATTTTTTTATTTTTAAATTTTATGGCACATAAATAGCACTTTATTGTCAATTACTTGTTTATTTATCTTTTTTTGCTTTCTCCCATCTTTACTAACGCTGCACTTTATTTCTTTCTCTTTTCTGTGTGCAATTTCATATTTTTTATTCCTCGTTGATTCTTTATTGTTTTCATAAGTTTCTAAAGTTTTGATGGGTCAGCAACATGGTATCAAATTTCCTTGATCGCAGAGCGATGATTTTCACAATTTCTCATTTTCCATTGACCCATTAACTCCACTTGCATTAAACATAAAGCAGTGAAAGTTAGTGAGACATGCTAAAATACATAATAGGACATGCTAGGCTGGTAAAACTTTTGGTGTTTTTAAATGTTATTTAACGAGAATGGGCAGTTTTTCTAACTAAAAATATTTAAATTTGTGGAAAACTTTTTACTTTGTCCACTATATACATTAGAGTGGTTCTTAAAAAACAAATTAACGATTTTTTTCAGTGTCACCCTCTCAATCGGTAATATAACGGTCAAAGATATCACATATATATTTTGGTTCGATTGGAGAGGGTTAAGGCGTTAAGATTTGGATTCCTCTATGGTGACTCAAAAAATTAAAACAATTTTTTTTTTAATTTAAACCCAAAATCGCGTGTCGCACAGGGGGCCTTAACCGTCTCCAATCGGGACTAAAATTTATATGTGATATCTTAGACTGTAGAATTATCGACGTAGGGGTTGAGGAGTAAGAAATCTGATGTAAACATTTTCTTCCTACATTTAATGACCACCCTAATAAACATACATATTTCTGATACGATCGAAAATAATTACTTCAAAAATAGCAAAAAAAAATGTATGTTCTACAAAAATTTTGTTCTCTTTTTATAATCCTACTAACGCATATTGTAAATGCGAAAGTTTGTGAGTGAGTGAAACGGCTGAACGTGTTTCAATAAAATTTGGTGCACAGATAAATAGGTTATATAAATATAACCTGGATCGACTAATAGGATATCCTTTACAAAAGACAAAATAAATTGTCTAAAAAGGTAAATATGAAAATTTTTACAAAAAATGAGGGTGTTAAACGAAAGGGTTAATAACGATTTATATAGAAATAGACTTGAAGAGGGTTGCCACCTGTTAAAAAGTTAAAGTCAATTGAAATAACAAGTTTAATAAAATATTTTAATATGGGTATCAAAAGAGAGAGATTTAAGAAAGATTTATTTCGAACATATTTTTGATGAATTGAATTAACAAGTCGAATTAAATATTTTCTTATATGGATGTCAAACGAGAGATGTTTAAAAAATCTTTTTTGAAGAGGGTCGCTATCAGTTTACAAATTCAAACAAATTTTTGTAACTAGTTAAATTAAATATTTGAATATGGGAGTCAAACGAGAGAGACTTAAAAAAGCTTTGTTTCTAAAATATTTTTGAAGAGGGTTGCCACTTATTCGAAAATGTAAAATCAATTAATTTAACAAGTTAATAGAAGCCTTTTAATGTGCATAGGTGTGAATGAAAAATGGTTTAAGAAAAAAAAAGGTTTTTGGAAAAGGTTACCACCTGTTTCGAAATTCAGAATCAATTTAATTAACAATACTGCCTAAACGGTGAACTTAGGACACCTGTCAGCATATGGAATTAAGCTTCTCTTCTGCGCCAACTGACGCCAATTGGAAAAGCCAAGTGAAGCCAAGTCCTTCTCCACCTGGTCTTTCCAACGCAGAGGAGGCCTTCCTCTTCCTCTGTTACCAGCATCGCGAACCGCGCTGTATCTTAATTCGCTGCACTATGTCTACATCGTTGTAAAGCCCATACAGCTCATCGTTAAATCGTCTGCGGTACTCGCCATTGCCAAAGCCCAAAGGCCCGTAAATCTTTCGCAGAATCTTTCTCTCGAAAACTCCAAGAGCCGCTTCATCAGATGTTTTCATTAACCATGCCTCCGCGCCATACACCAGCACAGGCAAGATGAGTGACTTATAGAGTGTGATTTTTGTGCGACGAGAGAGGACTTTACTTCTCAATTGCCTACTCAGTCCGAAGTAGCAGGTAATAGTTTACTACAAGGCGAATTTATATAAGGTGGTGTTACTAGATCAGCTGATTTTGTGTATGTGTTTCGCCGCACGGCTTCTAATGTCAAATTGAAAAATTTTGTTTGCATTTCCACACACACTCTTACAGATTTTGACAGTTTACGCCACCAAAGCAAAAACAAAATACATGTAAATTTTTGTTTTTGTACTCCTGCTATCACCTTATATTAATTCGCCTTGGTTTACTATATCCAAAAAAATTTGAGTTTGACACAAATAAAAATTTGGTTAATGTTTTCTGCGTTTATTAAAATTTTTTTTATTGTAATCGGAACCAATGGTAAGCATAACAAATATAAAAAATACGTACACAGAGAGTTATTAATGTAAGTAACATTTGGTGGTAAGAATTTCCTGAAAAGAAACGATAAATCAGGAACAATCGATAGAGTGGATCTACGTACACTGTTTACCTATTAGATACATACCTACTTTCGAATTATAACTAAGCTGAATTTTACATTCATTAGGAAACGCTCGGTTGGCTTGAAAATCTAAAAAAAATTATGTTTTCAAATAATTACGCACGCACCAGCACAACACCCGACGATAGCAAAACCAAGGATCAATTTATTTATAACTATAAATGTATCCGTAGAAAGACTGAGACTGGAAAAAATTGATTGGCTTGTTATAGCCATGACAATATTAGCGCTTTGAGCATTTCGCGTGCATGATTTTCTCTCTCTCTCTAGGGCACCAAATTTATATTCACAGGTGCAATGATCCAAGCACTTATTTAGGGATTGCTCTCAAGCATGAATATTTTCCGCTCGCAGAACAAATCGCAGTGGCCCTAACTAAGAATTGGTAAATATGACCCCACCATGTATTGAGAGAAAGCATATCTGTATTAACAGAATATAATAACATCCTTTTATGAACCATGCGCTAAGTTGAATGGAATTTGTCGAAGTATATTTCAAAATAATATTAATTAGTATTTACCAAACCCGAAGAATCCTTTAACCAAAATAATGATTTGGTTCAAACTAGATGACTACCACAAGCAGTAATATATTTAGTTATAGTTACAAAACCCTGGTAATAGTTCGCAAACGTTGTCCAAAATTCGGCAAGTTAATATATTTAGTTACATTAACTAAACTCTATGCTCAGTGAAACCCCAAACTTTGTTTTTAAAGGGCAGATAGACTTCAAAAGCTACTCGAAAAACGGCGCTTAGTCTTATAACAGAAGTAAGGCTTAGCAAAACACTTAAATACGATTTTTTAGTAATAAAAATCAATTCAAGCGTAAAGAATATCACTAAAATTAAAAGATCCACAACAAAAATAAATAAATGCATGTATCTATGTTTGTACTAAAAATGCATATACTTACATATGCAAGTATTATTGCCTTCATGCTCTTCATCGACTATCACTTAGAAAAACTTAGTAATTGAGTGCATTAAACACTTCAAAAAGTTTTTTTTTATTCTGTGTTTATTGTTACTCTTTTATATATTTTGTCCAAATTGGTAAGTAAACTTTTATTCAGGATAATTTCAATTGCAATATATTTCTTTTCAAAACTAAACCAACAACGCTTCGTACATTCAATGCAAAAGTTGAAGAATAACTGAAATCGGATTCGAATTCACACTACATTTCGAGCTCATATCCGTAAACGAATTGTAAATTTCCTGAGGAACACAAAAAAGTGATGAATATACTGAAAATAAAAGTAACTAAAATATTTAAAAAAAAACTCCTATCCAAACGCCTCTAAATATATAAACTTACATACATATACGCATACAAGAGTATTAGGCGTGTCCTTAAATATATCAAGGTCTGAATTTTGTATGGGGCACACCTTTATTATGTTCTACGTACAAAGTAAAGACATCCACAAAAATTTTAAGATTTTAAAAAACATTTTAGGGGCCGATATTAGGGTTTGAATAAATTGATTTTTTAAATCGCAAAAATCCGAGTTATGGCTTGTCAAAGTCACAATTTTGTAGAGCTTTCGCCATTTAAAAAAATTAAATTTTTTCAAACCTTGGCACCGACCCCTAAAACGTTTTTTTTTAACTTTAAAATTTTCGTGGATATTTATATTTTGTACGCAGAAGAAAATAAAGGGGTGTCCCATGATATTGATGTTTTAAGGACCACCCTATTGAGTATGTACATATATAATCATCTATGTGTATAGCGCAGACGAATCTAAATACATGTGTGCTTATATTTAACTGATATGCAAAAAACAAATCCCTTATGCATACGAATACAAAGTGAATGTTCATACTTACGTATGCATGTATGTATGTATATTAGCGTGGGCCGAAAATCCACTTTTTTCATTTTTATTGCTATTAACAAAAATATGGTTCATTACGCTCTGAAAATAATTTGTGCGAAAGATGAAAATTTTCTCGCCCAAGTCCATCAAAGTTGAATCTGGTCAAAAAAATTTTATTTCTTAGCTTACTTTGATCGAAAATTTAATTGTCTACAAAAAAGGTCCGGAACCCCAAATTATGTAGGACTAACACATACGGAGATAATTGCAATTTTAGTAAAAAAAATAATTTATTAATTTATTTTTTAAATTTTAATTTTTATTTATGGGTGAAATATAATTAACAAACTACAAATTATGTAAGAAATTCAATTCCTTACAAAAAAGTCATTTTTTTGGAGAAAACACACTTATATTAAAAAAAATTTATAACACGCTGAACTTTGATGGACTTGGGTGAGCCTAAGATATTGTCCAAAAATGTTCATCTTACGCACAGATTATTTTTTAGCATAATAAACCATATTTTTGTTATTAGCAATAAAAATTCTACGAAATCGGATTTTCGGACCACGCTAATGTATTTATCTCAATAAAATATTCCAGAATACATTTTCGTAAAATCAAATCGCTTGCGAACAAATCGACTGTCTCAGCATTTCACGAAAATAAACGCATAGATCAGTTTTCACTGAATTCGTTTTCCTCAATGTTTTAAATTCTATCACTTCATTTGCACATTTAATATATTTCTGTGGGTGAAGGACAAAACCTTATAACTCGAAATCAGTAGAACTTTTTTTTTTTTAATTCAAAATTTTTCAAAAGTAAAAATATCCATCGGCAAATCAATTTACGTATCTACTCGGCTCTAGTAAAAATAAAAGTTTGCCGCTAAGATAATTTAGTATTCGATCTCAAATATCAAAGCATTAAACGCTATAAAATATCCCGCTTAATAGTAATTTTGAACTATATAAAATGCACGCCGATAATATTGTCTCGCTCGCATTAAATGATCTATCGGATAGTAATTTGTGCATACTGGGGGATTTTAATTTACATAATGTCCTATGCACTGACACTCTTTTTAATTCTGTTCTCACTCGATCTAATGTAAGTGCTGTCCATGAGTTTTTTTTTATTGACTGTATTCTGAGCATTAACCTTAATCAAATCAATAAATTTGTTAACACACTGAACAGGATCCTAGATCTCATATTTGTAAGCGATAATATTAATTATAGTATTAACGAATGTATATCGCCATCTTGTTTCCTTAGTTATTAGTAGAGAACGACCGAACCTCGATTTTTAAGGCCGAACCGAACCGAACCGAACTTCGGCCAATTTCGGCCGAAGCCGAACCGGAGCCGAACCGAACATGACTTTTTAAAAATGTAGTATTCTTATTGATAAAAAAGCAAAAAAGGTACATACTTAAGTTTCAATCACATAAATTTCAGCAAATAACATAAACTTAAGTATATAAGTATTTTTTAAAAAAACATAAAAAACTTGTTATGGCACGTGTACATATAGTAATAATTTAATACTTAATGTTCGGCCTAAGTTCGGCTTTTTTTTTGCCGAAGCCGAACCGAAACCGAACCGAACTTTTGTGGCCGAACATGGCCGAAGCCGAAGCCGAAGTTCGATCGTTCTCTAGTTATTAGTGTTGATTTTTACGAGTATTCTTCTTCTACTTGTACAGCCTCTATGGATAAAATTGCGTTCAAATTTGCTACCTGTGATTTTTCTAATTTGAATAATCTGCTGCTCGGTATTGACTTTGATGCACTTTTATCAGATTTAAGTACTACTAACTGTTTTTCAACTTTTAAAAAAGCGATGTATGAATTCTGCCTGGAAAATATACCTGTAAAAAGTTATTATATAAAGTACCCTGGTACACTAAAGATTTAAAAAAGCTTAAAAACTTAAGAAACAAATATAACAAAAGATTTAAGTTAACCAAAAATCATAATTTTTTTCTTAAATATCAACAATATTCAAAAGAATTTATTCGCTTGGAAAAAAATCTCCGCAATTGAGTATTAAATCTAATCCAAAATGTTTTTGGACTTATATCAAATCCAAGAGATCAAGTTCAAATATCCCAACATCAGTTTTCCTGGATGATAATTTTGCTGAGTCTCCAGAAGATGTGGCTAATCTTCTCGCCGAATTTTTTAGGTCGAATTTTGTTTCCGATGATAGTAGCACCACAGCTAACTTTTCTTCTGATATCAATTCGAGCTTTAATTTTGGCTCCCTAACAATATAAACTGAAGATATTATAAAGGAGGTAGCTTCACTTAAACTCTCTTCTGAAAAAAATCTTCTGTCCTAATTCAACCGCTAAAAATCATATTTAATAAGTCTCTTGCTTCAGGTACGTTTATTGATGAATGGAAAGTTATTTCCATAATTCCTATTCTAAAAAGTGGTAAGAAAAACGATGTTAGGAACTATCAGCCCATCTCTAAGCTCTCAACTATTTCTAAAATGTTCGAGTGTGTAGTAAAAGGTAAATTATACTTTCCTACTAAGTCTTTTATTTGCCATAATCAGCATGGCTTTGTTTCTGGGCGGTCTACAGTTTCAAACTTAGCCGTTTTCTGTTGGATTCCAGGTGCACTGTATATATACGGACTTCTCGAAAGCCTTTGACAAAGTCATACTAGTCGAAAAACTTGCCTGCCTAGGATTTCATTCCTGCTTTTTGGAATGGATAAAATCCTACTTAACCAACAGACGTTGTGTTGTTACCATTGATGGTGTGTCTTCTGAATCTTTTGTGGTTTCCTCTGGGGTGCCGCAAGGAAGTGTCTTAGGTCCTCTACTGTTTGTCCTTTTTATAAATGACATTAGTAGCTGTTTCTCATTCGCAAACTTTTTACTCTATGCAGACGTTCTTAAGGTAAACGCTATAATTAAAGATTCTTTTGATGAGGTTAGGCTTCAATGCGATATTGACGCTCTCCATCTTTGGTGTCAGAAATCCCGTCTATCTTTAAACAAAAATAAATGCTTTAGAATGACGTTTGCGAAGATTTTGAATGTTCGCAATACGTCTTATTGCATATCGAATCATATTCTCAAAAAATGTTTGTGAAATTAAAGATCTAGGCGTCATATTTGACCCAAAACTTTCACTTAACAACCATGTTAACTACGTAATTGCCAAAGCATACTCAGTACTTGGTTTTGTACGTCGTAATAGCACTAATTTCTCTGACCCATATACTTTCAAAGCGTAATTTATAAGTCTGGTGCATTCTCATCTCGAATATGCCGTATTCGTTCTATAAAAAGACTGGAACGTATACAAAAAGGCTTTCTTAAGTATGCTCTTCGGTCACTGAAATTTTAGAGCCCTGTTCCTTCATACGCATCGCGTCTCAAGCAGATAAACCTACAATCCTTGGAAAGTCGAAGATCTATCCTTTCTTTAACTTTTACATATAATATTATTCAAGGTGTCGTCGATTGTGCTTATCTTATGGAACGGATGAGCTTCAACGTTCCCAGGCGCAATCTTCGAGTCTCTTATCCATTTTACTTAGCAAAAGTCAAGACTAGATTTGCAGGTAATGCTGCCTTGGCGAGATCTATGCGAGAACTTAATATTTTGTCCGAAAGTATCAAATTAATTTCTCCATGACAAAACAAGCTTTTTTAAATCTTCCTCACACTACTTTGTAATGTAAACATTTTACTAGCATAAACAGAACCATTCGTCTACTAGTCTGAAAGATATATTGTTTCATAGACTAATTAAATAAATAAATAAATAAATAAATAAAATCTGCCCACATGCTGGCTTTTTCGGTTGAAATTTGTTTAGCTTTCTTCGTGATGTGTACCTACGAATACCATAAAAAGTAATTTTTGAGTACAAAAAAAAAAACGAATTACTTTAATTCTCATATAATAATTTAGGAGTATCATTAATTTCCTCATTATCCAATGATCGGAACTAACGGCCTTATTATGTATCACGAACGATAGGCAACACGAACGATTCGTCTGCAGACGTCTTCGTCTTGGTTTTGACCGATTACGTTGCAATCGTCTCGATTACGTGTAAACCGGCTAGAATGATGCCGCCGGACTAATTTTCGAAGCATTATTCTGCAGACGAATCGTTCGAGTTGCCTATCGTTCGTGATAAATAATAAGGCTGTAGACCAAATTAGTAGCACCTTTCCGATAAAAAATTATTATAACATACTTTTTTGAATTCGGTTAAAAACAATGTTAGTATGACTTATGTTATTCTACCTAACATTCAAAAATTCTTTGAAGACAAATGTACCTACATGTGTGCATGTGCTGCATATTTGTACTTATTCGCTTTTACATACACTCATTTTTGTATGTTTCTAACTTACGTATCATTTCTCACCTTCTTTAAATTTCCCTTTCTCGACTGTCAGCAATTTAAATACCTATTTCAGTACATATGTATGCCTCCTTTTGAGTGCTCGAATTATGCTCGAATTATTACTTACATACACACGATTATGTATTTTAGATAAGTAAGCATAAAATAGCAGTTGATAATACAAGCCTCAAGGCCGCTAATTTAATGAATAGTTACATTGAGGGAGATACCTTTTTACATACACAAGCTATTTCATCAGGTTGTAACAGAACAGTTGCAAGCGAGCGCAGGAAAACCCCGATGCAAATCGGAGAATTGGATGTTAGCGCAGGGCTTTATATTTAGATAACAGACACCGATTATTCTTTGCATTAACGGGCAATAAATAGCAATGAGTAGAATAGATATCAGTTTGGATAGTAGCCGATGCTAAAAACTCAGTTTTTAAATTTTGGTATTTAAAACAAAATGTATTATATCAGCAGATTCATAACAAAGTACCACATTTCGTGCATACACATTGGCTTCCTAGCTGCTACCAGTGGGTCTGCTCTGTATTGCGATTCGAAAGCCAATGCGATTCGAAAGGCGACACGGACTAATACAAATTCATAGTGTCAAGTATCCGAATCCGAATGATTTACCTTTCGAATCGCCATACAGAGTAGACCCCCGATACCCGCGTACAGCGGCTCAAAGTTTACTGTTGTTTGTTTTCCCGATATCGAAAGCGAGTCCATGTGTGTTATTAAAATCCTACTAATATTATAAATGTGAAGGTTGTGAAAGGTGAGTATGTTTGTAGCTCTTTCACGCTAAAAATCCTTAATATTCTTCAATGAGATTTAACAGTCAAATAGACTGCAACCTGAAATATAACTTAGGAGATTTTTTTATGTGAGTTGCCACCTTTTCCAAAACTTAGAATTAATTAATTAAAAAGGTAAGCAAAATGTTACAACAATGTAGGTGTCAAATGAAAAGGATTTGAAAGCTATTTATTTCCAAAATATTTTTTTAAGAAAGTTGCCACCTGTTAAAAAGTTAAAGTCAATTTATTAATAAGCTAAATAAAATATCACAACAAAATGGATGTCAAATTAAAGTGGTTCAAAAACGTTTTATTTCGCAAGTATCCTTTAAGAGGGTTGCCACCTGATTAGGGATGCAAACGATGCATCGATATTTTTGAAACATCGATAATATCGGTTCTAAATTCGATGTTTGCCATCGATGTTTAAAATTTTTTAACATCGCTAAATTGACGATACATCGATTTCAGATTCAACGATGTTTTAAGCATCGACTTTAGTGTGACTCAGCTACCCATTATTTTCTAAAAAATTTTGAATTTTGATATTCATTCTTCCTTTTTTTTGTTATTCATTCTTTGGGAGAATATTCAGAAATTTCGAATTTAGCTGCCACTATTGAAAATGCTAACCTAACCATTAAAAATGGGCAGAGCACCCGTTCGAATTTCAAAAAAAAATCAGGTGTTGTTTATAGGTAAATACATCCATATTTATGCATTTCTCCATTGAATTACAGAGCCTGCATTGGTTGGGATTGAAAATAATTAAATATTCCTTTAAATTTAACTAAAACTTAAAAATTTTAAAACATCGGAAACCATCGATATATCGATGTTTTTCTGGCGATGTATTTAAGCACCGATGTTTATTTCTCCGATGCATCGAAACATCGATGTATCGATGTAGCTCTCCAAAATTTGCATCCCTACACCTGATCAAAAAGTTAAAATCAATTTAATTAACAAATTGAGCGTAATATTTTAATATGGGTATCAAACGAGAGGGGTTTAAAAAATCTTTATATCAGAATAAAAGCTTTGAAAGGAGTTGTCATCTGTTTAGGAATTCAAAAACAATTTGGCTAACAAGTTAAATGAAATATTTTGATATGGGTGCCAAACAAGAGAGAGACGAGAAATCTTAGTTTCGAAAATATTTTTGAATAAAGTTGCCACCTGTTAATAAAGTTAAAAACAATTTAAATAATAAGTTGAATAAAATATGGGTATCAAACTGAGGTTTTAAGAAATCTGCATCTATTTCAAAAATATTTTTGGCGAGCTTTGCCACCAGTCTTAAATGTGAAAATATGTGCGCAAGTAAGAGAGAGTGTATGTTTTTTGCTCTTTGTTTGGTAAAAATTTGATACACAGATAGCTTATGACCTGTATTAGCATATCGCATATTTTTTAAGGGGGTTGCCACCTGATTAAAAATGTAACTATTGTGTTAAATTATAAGTTCAGCGAAATTCTTTATTTTGGATACCAAATGAACTAGATTTAAAAACACTTTATTACTAAAAATTTTTTAGAGGATTGCCACCTATTTAAAAAGTTGAATTTAACTTTATTAATAAGTTGATGTTCAACAAACGATTTTTTACGGAAATATCCTTTAAAAGAGATAGCACCTGTTCAAAATGTAAAAATCAGTTTACTCAAACGGGAAATTTTTAAGAAAGCTTTATTTCAAAAAGATTTTTAAATGGGGCTTCCCCTTGCTGAGAAATTCAAAATCAATTTGAATAACAAGTTAAAATCAGTATTTTTATGTAGACATAAAAGGAAAGATGTTTAAGGGCCGTTTTCTAATCTAGCCTTTAAATTAATGGCCACTTTATCGTCTCGATAAACGCGTTTTCGTTTTCTCATCCGCGCATTAATTTCTCGGATCGATAAATTGTTGCTCACTTGATGTAGCCTTTAAAAATTTGTACCCAACTTTAAAATATTGGTTCATGATTCAGATATATTAGATATCTGAACCAAGGTTTTCGTTTTCGCTAACAGCAGCTTTTGCAGCTCCGGTAACACCACATCATATGAGTTCGCTTTGTTTGTTTGCTTATGTGGCATTTCCGGCATTGCAGTTTTGTGACCAATGTAGTAATTTTTACTATGGCGTTGCCGTAATTTCGGAATAACAAATTTATTTTTACCGGTGAGATGAGAAAACGAAAATACTTAAAACGCGGTTTAAAGTGAGGAACAATTTATCCGCCTAGTTAGTAAAGGCAACTTTATTGCTTACATTAGAAAACAGCCCTCAGTGATATAATTTATTTCCTGCCGATTTGACTCATATTTGGAACACGTATTGCTAATAATAACAGAAATCATTTTGCGGAAAATTTATCCGCTAGGTGGCACATATTTATAGGTCGATTCGTCTCATATTCGGAATATATATTCCTAATACAAATAGAAATATTTTTGCAGAAAATTTAGCCAGTAGAAAGGGCTGGAGTCGAGTTATTACTAAAATTCACCTAATGTGTTTCTCTTAATACAATATAATGTATTTCATAAAGGAGAAACTTTTAAATTCATAGTTAAAGCATGTTTCCACGGCAAGTGATTCGCTCTCCTATTCTTGATTCGCTCTCCCATTCGTAATTGGCGCCCCAATCACGAACCGAAACACGTGATTCGCCCATACAAAATTTCGAGAGCGAATCACTTCATTGGTAGTTGATTCAAATCCAATCACCTTGCCAATCACGAAAAAATCGTTGTCTTCTCTAATTTTTATCGGAAATTTATCGAACTCAGCTGTCAGAGCAAAAGAGAATAGAAAAACCCAAAGCAAAGAAAGGGAGGAAATGAAGGAAAAAAATAAAAAAACAACAACAAACTCTTGAATCCAATCAAGAATGTGCCGTGTAAACGGGGTGATTCGCCGTTCGTAATTGAGGAAGCGAAACACTTGATTCGTTTGTCGTGGAAACGGCCTTTTACGTTTGTGCAACATAGGCGTCCTTGATTCAATTTTTTTTTTTTTGTAAATTTTGCACTACTTGGGGTGTGCATCAAAGCATGCGCAATTCTTCGCGTCGTAGCTTGGCTTTTTTCTACTTGATCACTGTGTTTCGGTATTGCAATTATCATAATTGCGTAAACATTATTATTCATCTGTAAGGCATATAGTGAAATAAAGTTTTAAGTACTGAATATGGTCCTATCGCAAGTTGTAGCATATAACGAGCAGATTGCGAGTTTTGGTTGTCACCTTTTTTGTTATTATTTGTTAATTGAACAACAAGGCGGATTATTTTTTTTTACGCACCAGGTGGTACTGGAAAAACACTCCTCATCATAAAATCATATTGCGTTAAATTGCGTTTACACGACAAACGAATCAAGTGTTTCTCTCCCTCAATTACGAATGGCGAATCACCCCGTTTACACGGCACATTCTTAATTGGATTCAAGAGTTCATTGTTTATATTATTATTATTTTATTATTATCCTTAATTTTTTCCCTTTCTTTGCTTTGGGTTTTTCTTTTCTCTTTTGCTCTGATAGCTGAGTTCGATAAATTTCCGATAAAAATTAGAGAAGACAACGATTTGTACGTGATTCGCAAGGTGATTGGATCTGAATCAACTACCAATGAGGTGATTCGCTCTTAAAATTTTGTATGGGCGAATCACGTGTTTCGGTTCGTGATTGGGGCGCCAATTACGAATGGGAGAGCGAATCAAGAATCGGAGAGCAAATCACTTGGCGTGGAAACATACTTTTAGCCATTGCTTCATCAGGCATTGCAGCGACTTTTTTTGAAGTTGCCATCAAACATAAAGAAGAATTCCGGCATGGCTAAAATTTGCAAAAATGGAAGATTATTATTTGCGATGAGTGTACTATGGCCCACAAGCATTCACTTGAAGCTCTCGATAGAAGAAGTAATGAACTTAATAATAATTACAGACTTTTTGGTGGCGCTTTACTGCTGCTATCACAGTTCTACACGGGTAACCGGGTATCAGCAGCCTTAGTTTCCTTGGTCGAAATAGTAAGGGTGAACATTTTTAATGTCATAAAGAAATATTTTTCTACAGTTGGAGGGCATTATATTTGGACCTTTGTAAAACGGTACAGTAATTTAGTGCTAAGTATGTCCCGTTGATTTCAGAATTCAAAAGCTACATATGTAAACTACATTTTGGTTGTTGATGCTTCCCTAACGAAAAACTACACTTAAAATGGCACAACGCCGAAGCCGATTTGTCTGCAAACCAAATTTGACAAGAGATGACTGAAATTTATTCCAAAATACACTATCCAAAAACCGCTTCATCAGGTCTCAGCTCTCTCTCAGCTTCCTTAGCCGCGATTTCCCGTTTTGAAATTTTGACGTGAAATTTTAACGTGAAATTTCCTGCCAAAACTGGTTTTTTTTAAGATGAAGCCAGATAGTTCGAATCTTCGCAGTCGCAAATCCCTCGGGGTGCTTAAACAAAAATATGCAGAGGTGTGTTAATCTTAGAATCGACCAATCATCCTTAGGATAGCTCCTTCGACTAAGTCTAGATATGAACATGAAGACGGGTGTGTTCTAGAAGAGCTTCCAAGTAGGACGTTGGGCAAGTTCTCAACGCTCCAGTTAT
The DNA here is from genome assembly GCA_029783565.1 of Rhagoletis cerasi. NCBI lineage: Eukaryota > Metazoa > Arthropoda > Insecta > Diptera > Tephritidae > Rhagoletis > Rhagoletis cerasi. The sequence goes on from JAPVRG010265130.1 coordinate 40,449, forward strand.
GCATAAGCATGCCTACCTTTGTTTTGTGGTGAGCGCCTTGATGGTACTACGTTGCGTCGTTCCACTTATCAACCCATATAATAGATCGACCAAGTTATCATGGGTCATACTATCGTCGTATAGATCCATCTCAGCATTTTTGGTTAGCAACCACAACTTTTTCCGGCAGAGGGCCTACGCGTCTTAAATGATACTATAGTTTTCTTCACTATTTCCCCTAACTACGTTTGTTTTTCAGAATAGTTTCTAGTCATCAGCATACCGCTGACAAGTTAAACCAGTATTTTTTGGGCTTTGAAGCAGTCTGGATAGGTCCTTGTTTTTCGTACTACAACGGTGCGATTATTATAGATTGTTATTTCTACCTATCTTGCACTTAGCATGCAAGTTATTCAGTTCCTTAATATAACTGATGCCAAACTATGCCATGCATTAAATAAATAATAATAATAATAATAATTAACCCAACGGTTTTACCCTCCATTCCCGCCCAACCGACACGAGGGGCGCAGTCCGCATGACGTACGGAACCTTTTTTTTTTTTTT